>JAGFPH010001527.1:211779-227047 GCA_018207615.1 Philaenus spumarius | reverse complement strand
TATATATATACGTTCACACTCTAACGGCTACATTAGATCAGTCATTGATCACGCTCGACTTAAAAAATGTAAATTCCGATTGGAATCCAGATTATGTAATAGAAGCATTAAGACTAAACATCAATTTGATATTTAAATTGTTTTATACGTTTTAATGTTTTATTGTCTCCGTGTGTGTGATGTGTAATAAAAGTTTTTAATAATGTGTACTTTTTGTTATTATATCTTGACGAGTAAAAAATATTTTTACGCTTAGATTGTGGAAAATGAATAACTACAAACATTTTTTTAATGATCTGACGATGGTGGCTTAGTTTCACCGAAACCGGTTATTAAAAGATAAATAAGGATTGTTAAGACTGAGAGAAAATAAAAGGTAATTAGTTTATATTAATTACATAACTTTATTAATAAATCAATTGTATAATATGTTCTGTGATTATTTGTAAATTTTCTTTCGTATCTCTAGCTCTTATCGAATCCTGCTGTTTTTTTTTACTTTAAGATTTACAATTATATTACTCTGATGATGTCGATATTACAAGAGGACAAAGTGAACTGATGCGATTAGGTTTATGAAAGAACACATTCGATTCAGCAAATTTGCGTTGTGATTGATATATCAGAGGATGCAAAATAATTATAGCGAATTGATTTGACAGATCTTGTACATTATTGGATTGAAACGAGGAAATTATACCTTTATCCATCCCAGTTTGATATCTCTAACATTAAATTAAAAGTATGCCATATGTTTTGAGAATCATTCCGTTAGACAAAAACCTTGCTCATAGAAATCTACAATAAAGAGCAGATTTTAGGTTATTCGACGAGGTCTACTGTTCACAGAACTACCAGTACTACATCTACTGACTGATGAAGGAGCTTACCTGGGCAGTGAGTGGGTTGCAGTCGTGGTAGACAGCAAAGAGGACAAAGCCTACATAACCGCAGATAAGGAAGATGGTGGAAGTGCCGAGGGCCATGTATACGACGGACCTGCCACAAATGAATCACAATAGTCAAAGAATTTAAAACAAACTAGAGCTGCAATACAAGCATTTCTAAAACGGCTATATCATGTAAACTTTTACACCTATTTCTTGGAGTATTGCACTTATACCAGTCACCCGAACAAGGTTAAAACATTGCTTTTTATTTAAATGAGTGGTTGCAATTTACTTTATCTTTTAAATTTCTATTTAATTTGCAAATTTCCTTAGGAAAGGTGAGCTATTGCCAGTGACTCTTATGGTGAGACCTAAGGTCAGGAGTAATCAACATGTTTAGGGGGGGGGGGGGGGGGGGGCATTAAAAAATTTTAACCTCGATTATCAAGGTAATTGGGACCGGGCAGTCGTCAGATAACCAAAAACTCAGATAATACGGTAGGCCATGAGAAAACCATTGTGATGCGAGTTCTCGCATCAATTAGGTCGTTAAAGGCCGATTTGGAGCCGTACTTACTACAAAATCTATTTTATTTGGCTTTAAATAATACATTTTTAAATAAACAAAGAAGGTTTGATAATGTAATCAACTGAAAGAAATTGGATATTGTAAGCTACTTTAATAAAAACCACAAAAACAATGACAAAAGTTTTTTCCTGCCCGCTTTTTTTTATTAATTGTCTAGCCCCTTCTTTATTTTTTTCAATTTGAATTTTTTTCATTTTCACTTTTCAATTTCCGATCTATTTTGTCTCCAATCCCCAAAAATTACTTCCCCAAAACCTAAATCGCCACTTTTCTTATTGAATCGCTTCCATCTAATCATTTAATTCCTTCCCATTTTTGATTTAAAGATAAAACAACACGCTTTCGCTTTCCACTCATAATGACATATTATCTATATATATATAAAAGCGAAATACCACTCACTCATTGACTCACTCATCACAATTTCTCAAAAACTACCAAACGATTGAAATGAAATTTGGTATGTAGCTTCCTCTAGAGCCATAGGTGCTCACTAAGAAAGGGTTTAATACAATTTCTTCAAAACTACCAAACGGATTGGAATGAAATTTGGTATGTAGCTGCCTCTAGAGCCATAAGTGCTTACTAAGAAAGGGTTTGAAAAAATTCGAAATTTTAGGGGGATTTGGAGGGATCAAAGTTATTAAATGACAATTTCTTCAAAACTACCAAACGGATTGGAATGAAATTTGGTATGTAGCTTCCTCTAGGGCCATAGGAGCTTACTAAGAAAAGGTTTTAAAAAATTGGAAATTTTAGGAGGGGTTTGGGGGATCAAAGTTACTAAAATCATAATTTCAGATCTTTAATTATTATGACAGTAATGCTTTTATTATTTAAGATCTATATTTATATAAGCCAAATACCACTCACTGACTGAACACTTAAAAAGAATAAAATTACGTTAAAAAGACTGAAAAGACCAACCACCACGGGCAACGCCGTACATATAATGTAGGTTTTATAAAGCCTATTCGCTTTCCGAATTGCTGGTATATAAAATATATGTAATTACCTATTATAGTAGTCAAAGCAATTTTTTAAATTTGTAGATACACTACATCGCTGTTTCGCCGTTCACAGCCGGCTTCATCAGGTGTCAAATGTCTTACAGACATTCATCTGGGTCCCATTCGGAAGCACATAAACTTTGCTGTGGCCACGCCAGTGCAAAATCTGTATGACATTTGACAAAGAGCTAGCCTCCGATAAATTTTATTATGTTTTTCGTTGTGTCGTGTTATCGTGTGTGTGTTCAGTGTTGTTATGTGTTTTATTTAAGTGTTGAGTTCCTACACCCGACGAAGCCGGCTGTGAACGGCGAAACAGCGCTGTAGTGTATCTACAAATTAAAAGAATTGCTCTGACTACTGTAAAAGGTAATTATCTATATTGTCATAATGACACTCTCATTCACAAAGTTTATTACCGACACCAGGGCCGGATTTAGCATGGGGCAAAGTGGGCCCGTGCCCATAGCGGCAAATTTTTAGGAGCGGCAAAACGGCAAAAAAACTGGAATTTGGGAAATAATATTACAGTACTATGATTTAGAACAATACTAAAACTCCATTCCAGTTTTACAACAGGATGCGTATGAGCGTCTGACATAAATGTAGTCATGAATGAGCTAATGCCAAGTTATTCGTTTGACTCAAACTAAATGTAAGCCTGTACACTGACGTGTTTGTGTGTGTGTGTGAGAGAGAGAGATGCGGCCACTGCTTCGTGCACCCTCGGCTCCGTTCAGCGGCAAATGAACAGTTCTGTTGTTAATCTCAACAAAGTTTAACAAAAAATTTCATGGGAATAATCCGAATCACTTATCAGACTAAAATAACCTGTATTTTTATTAAAATGGGTAAACAAAATTAACAATGACTATCATTAGTCTCAACAGAATAGCATTAATTAATTTAAAATCTAACTAAAAATGTATAGGTAGCAGATTATTGCGGGACTAATTCGAAACTCATCTTAAGTTCAACATAATTTATTACATTGACTCTGGTCACTGTATAATAAATATAGGCTACTAGCTGAATATCCGTACTTCACTACGGGGAATTTTTTGCATCACTATGTTACATAGTTGTAACATATCTCTCTCATTTCCTTTTATCTTTTATTTCACGAAAGTGAATTATTACATGTATATTCAATTAGTTTGGAATTTATTGTTCATTGGCTGCCCATCAATCGTCTTCATCAGGGCATGTGGGCTGAATAAATTAAATCAATTAAAAATAAAGAATTCAGAGTGACTCTTCAGTGCGATTCGTTCAGTGTTAAACTAATTTTCAGTACATGATTTACTGTACTTTTGATTTTAAAGTTTGAAACGTAGTAGCCTATGTTAGTGTAGTGTGTTTTAAAGAAAAATGTTTTCAAACTCAACATGGATAGACGTAATTGTTTAAACTGTATAATGTATAATAAACTTGAAATTGATGTGTCTTTTATTATTTTGCAAAACCACTTCTGAATTTCACCTTGTAAAAATTACGTAATAACGTAATTAAATTTGTAAAAGTAAAATTAGATTTAGCCCCCTCTCCTCCTGTTGGTGTAATCATGCAGAAATATTAATAAAAATTCAGTATAATATTTCTCTAAAGATGAAACATTTATTTGTTTGTAATTCAAACTACATATATTACAACCGGAAAGGTTGTGGCACTAGTTCGTCGATTCCGTTTTACGTTACGTGTTTTTTGTTTACCTTGTGTTGTTTTTATTCAATTGATAGCAAGGCAGCTCAAACTCCTCGAGAGTTCTTGACTGAATTTATTTGACTATATCGGAGTTTTACCTGCTTGTGGCTCATTAAGAGCAAAGAATACTCCAACAGGAATAAAATAGACTTTGCGCACATAGCACTCGTTCAAAAATACAAGGATTTTGATCCGTTGGCAGACAGAAACAGTGTTAAAAAAAATTAATGCATTGCGTACGGTTTATAAGAAAGAACTATCAAAAGTTAAATATTCGTCAATGAAGATTGGACAAGAAATCGCTGCATTTAAACAGTACTCAAACTTTCGATTTATTGTAACGATAAATTCCAATTTCAACATGTTAGCCCACGGATTGGAAAATTTTATCAATAAATGAAATAGGTACAATACCTGCTTTTTTGTCTTATCCAATCCTTAAATCACTATGTGATTACCGCGGTTTCGGGTAAC
This sequence comes from Philaenus spumarius, assembly GCA_018207615.1. Taxonomy (NCBI): domain Eukaryota; kingdom Metazoa; phylum Arthropoda; class Insecta; order Hemiptera; family Aphrophoridae; genus Philaenus; species Philaenus spumarius. Next base: position 222,380 of record JAGFPH010001527.1, on the reverse strand, counting down.
CTATGTACCCATCTTCAGATCGCAGAAATAAATAATTCCCTTCATGAGGTCGTCAAAACAAGTTAATACACAAAACAAAAATCACAAAACACGTCACGAAACACATTAAAACACTTTCTCAAAAAACACATTAAAAACATCGATTAGGCCTAATCACGCTAACCGATCACGGTAAAACTTTTAATACGACTCAACGATAAATTGTTACGATTTATCGTAGCATGTAAACCGGGCTTAAAGCTCAATGGTGCTCGACCGGGATATTTTGACAATAATATAGAGATACCAAATATTATGGATTATTTGGATTCGTCAAGATTTTAACTTTCTAAAATTGCCATCCAATCAAACGTCACTTGCATAGTTCCAAAGATATGGAATTGTCTGTAAACCTTTGCAATTGGACAAATTTCAACGAATAAAACAGTATATTTTGAGTTCGAGATATCTCTTATAATTCGAATTATTTCAATAGACTTTTTGATATCTATTTATAGACCAAAGTTCAATATTTCATTTGGTACAAAGCAAATATATTTACTCTAACGGTTTTGTTCGTACAGTTCTGAGAAATACTGACAAATGGGAAATTCAAAACTCAACTTTCTCACGTTCCCCGAAGTAGCACTTCCAATGGCTTTTCACACAGATCGTCGTTTTTGATGTGTCCGTGAGAAGTTCAATTCGTTTGATCTAATTTTGTGATTCAAGTAAAACTAAGTCAAATACTTTTATGAAATAATAATTTACAAGTATACAGTTTAATTCTTTGATTTATAATAATATTTCATATTTGGGCATGGAATATATTCCTAAATTACTATTCATACTAAGTTAGGCCTAGTTTTGTTGGGAGTCTTTGAACTGGTGTTTTCAAAATAAGAAATTTGAAATTGATAAATATTTTTATAAAGTTCTATTCAGGACTGAATTACGACATTTTTTACATTTACGAAAAAAATACAGAAAATGTTTACTACTTTTTATGTAGGCCTAAAATTGAACTTTTTCCTTTCGTTACTAAACATTTTTATTTCTTGAGCTAATAACTTTGTAAATTTTACATCAATAATTTATTTACTGGCATATATAAATTCTTTGAACCTTTCTCTACAAAAAAGCTATTGAACTATATTTGGATTGGTTTATATTACTATATTTGGAGATTTTTTGAAAATATGCTTGCATACGCACCGAAATGGCTTGACTTTATAAAAAGGTTAGCATTAACACTTCTAGTGTTAACTGTGGGGAGGGCGGCAATTTTGGGGGCCCATAGGCGCAAAATATGTAGATCCGGCCCTGACCGACACCGACTAAAAACAAAATACAGTAGCAGGGGGAAGAAACAACTAGTGGGAAAGGATGGTGAGTAATAAATAAGGAGCGGAGATGTTTTCAGGATGTATAAGGCAAACGGCCGTTTTGGTTTCTTTCTGTTCAATCTAACACAAAAGTTTTTATTATAAATTCACTTATTGAGAAATCCTCTCAAGCTATGAATTCTTTATCAAAATCAATTCAGTTAACTTACATTTAGTTGTAAGTCAACAGAATTGATATTGACAATATTGACACAAGTTTTTATTTTGCCTCGGTTAATACGGAAACTCGGATAACATATAAAGGTAGGCCTATTTTGTCTTTTACATAAAAGGTAGGACTTCCTTCGCACTTTTCCCAAATCTTGTAGACCCTGCCTTCTTCCAATTCTTATTTATAAGCTCACCAATTGATACTACAGGATAACTTACCAGTTGGCATTCCTGATGGAGGGAAGAGCAGCGAACCTTTGGACAGATCCAGCGTGGGTTCCCAGGAATGCGATAGTACCGAAACTATGACCAACGAAGACTGTCCAAAAAGTAAGCCTTTGAAATGGATTGAAATCAAAACTGAAATATTATAAAACGTTATTGTTTTACTTGTATTGATAATTTATTAGTTTTGAATTTAAACACTTCAATAAGAAACTTTGTGTCTGTACCTAGTACACCTTATATACAATTTATGTTGTTGGTACTGCGCCACTCTTAGGTGTTATATAAATAAATTTAAGATTAATTACACTGGAAGGTGAGTAGGCTTGGTTAAGAGGATTACAAAAACTATTGTTCAAGAGAGGTAGGCCTACATGTACAAGAGAAGAAATAAAGCCATTTATTTTTGAAAGTTTAGCTTTTCAAAGTATTCTCCGAAATTTCCATTTGATACTTAAAACAAAGCAATCAGTTACACAGTATCTGATAGACAATTTACATAAGGTTAAATTCAAGAAGTAGAAACACAAAATTGAGATATTCAAAAATATATTGAACAGAGTTATAAAATTAGTTATATTCGTACTTGAGTATATCTACAAGTTCATTTATTTATATTTTATATTTACGTATAATAATGTGTAGATTAAATATAACAAATGTGTTTTCTAATTAAAAGATGTCCACGTTTACTTATTTGGTGAACATGTGTTGTACGGCAACATATTTTTATGCTTTAAACTGTGGTAGTGAATAAGTTGTCATCAAAAAGTTAAAATTAAGACATAAATATAACTAATTCAACATAAGACATTAAACGATGATTAGTATATACACATGACCAAAATACAAATTTAAACGTTTAATCAAATTATTTATTATTGTTTATTTTCGCCATACCGACTATTGTTTTTTAAGTACAACTAAAAACTTACCGTCCAATAGTCAAATTGCAGCATCCAACGACAGCCGTTTCGGCTATTCAGCCATTATCAAGTTTAGGACAATGTCCGTTGGTAGACAGTGGGCCCACTAGATGTATATAAAAAAATGTGCGAGTGTGTGATTGTACAATTGTGTGTGTCAGTGTGTTTCATGTGTTGTGTTTTTATTTTTATAATTACCGGTAACTATTGACGAAGGACATTGTCCTAAACTTGATAATGGCTGAATAGCCGAAACGGCCGTCATTGGACGCTGCAATTTGACTATTGGACGGTAAGTTTTTAGTTGTATAATCAAATATTATAATATTTAACAAACTAACTTTTGGCCTATCCAATCTTAGAGGGTGTCGTGTTCATTGAATTATTTATAAAGCTCGGGCATGGACAAGATCGGCTTTCCCGCTGTCTTTTCATTAAACTTAGGCACAAACGAATAATGCCCGAGAGTGACAGGCAACTAAATTAAGAAGTTTAGCCTTTATCCAATATTGCAAAGGCACCCTATTGATATTTTCTAGGGGGCTAGACTGGGGATATTAAGGAGTACACTCCCCTCCATCGGCAAAAGAGGTCTGGGCAAATTTTTGACCTCCACCGGCAAAATTTTAAAATTTGGGAAGACAATTTGGCTGTCTAGGTGAAGTATTAACCCTCACAGCCTTTACACCGTCAATGAATAAATTTCTTGAGGCCGCACCAAGAAGTACCCCCTATCTTGCTTCAACTCTTGTAAAAAATAGAATAAGTATAGGCTAAATAAAATAAAATGGTACATAACATTTAAAAAATATTGTAGTAAACCACTTCTATGTAATACTGACTTTAAATGATTATCTTAAAAGAAAAATACCTGACTAAAATTATTAATAAACATAATATGTTCCTTTCCCTGGTATGGGAGCCCATGCAATATTGAGTAGGTAGCATTTTAATTTTGCATGTACGTGCTGCATGGCAAACTCGTTGTACATTAGGCCTATATCTATATTGCGTTAAGACTCATTTTTTCCGTCTTACTGTCAAGATTTCAGAAATATCTATCTTGACAATCTCAAGTGGTAAGTGTTAAAACATGCAAAGATAGTGGAGCGTGAGAGTGTGTAGAAAGGTATCCTAATCCCTCAGAGTCTATAAAGAACCTGCTAGATTATAGATCCCTGCTCGATAGTGAATGTCTGAATAGCTATGTACTAAAGTATAAAGTAAGATAAAGTGATGTTGTGCTATGTGATAAATATTAAAGGATTCCTGGACATTATGGAATAGTTTACCATTGTATATCCCGTGAGTTTTATTTAGTTTTAGAAACCTTGAGAAATACACTTAAAAAGTAACTTAATACAAGATTGTGCACTTACGATATATCGAATACTCCTCCGTCGTAGTTGAGTTTAAGAACGTTAAGCAAACCTCCAGCTCTTGCGGTGCCCAGAACACCGATGGTTATAATTGTCAGCAGTGAGACGATACCTTGGAGAGTGTCTGTCCAGACAACTGCCTTTAAACCACCCTGAAAGTAAACACAGATGATCCAATCCAATATTTACAATGCACAGGCTACGTATACTCTCTGAATTGTGATTCAGCTTTTTTTCTATAGTGCTGATTAGATTTAATTTGTCGGGTTCTGAACCTTAATATAAAAACTCTAAGAATTCTTATAGTTACGTGCTTCTATCCGAGTCTCACGTTCAGTTATAAGCCTACAGTATTATGAACAAAGATATTTTCACATAGCTATAGAGCACCTACATACTAACGTGTACATTTTCCAATGACAGAACTCGAGCAATATTTATTATGAATTTAGTATTGGGTCTAAAATTTGGTGCAACGTCAAAAAAATTACAAAAATGTATGATGACGTTGGACATCTATATGTATAAGTGGCGTTGTCCTGTTTGTTTTTATTGAATTTTTATAGGAAAGATACGCTATTGCAGTGACTCTTATGGTGAGACCTAAAGACAGGGGTGGTCAACATTTATTTATATGACGCGTTTAAAGATGTCTACCCCACCATCAGAAATCTCTAGTTGAATGGAGGTCGTCAAACATTTAGTAAAATGACACAAAACACAAAAAACAACAATACATTTAAAGCACAGTAAGTAGAACAGCCGCATGTCGACTGCCTGTCCGTTATTACTTGCTGCGGGATTCCTGGATTCTTATCGCCGTGACGTTTAGGGTGTTTGAGTCGAAATTCAATTGGCCATTTTAATTGGTGTTTATTGTTTTTGTTTTCTACTTTAAATGCTTTATAAATTTCAATATCTTTGAATTTACACATAATAGTTCCGAATAGGCACAGATAATGGACATTTATTCATTTACTTGTCAAATAAATAACAAAAAGAGGGGACTGACGGAACAATATAAGGTATTGTACTAGTACGTATACTACAATTAATTAGAGACCTGGATATCAGACAAATTAATTTATTTATTATTGAGTTTATCAGTTTTAAAAACTTATGATTGTGATTGAACTAGTTTATATTATTTAATAGATCTTAATGCCTATTCAATTTTCTGTTCAACTCCTCACATATGATTTGTATTTTAATATGCATTTTTGGTACCAAGTCACAAACAAATATTGTAATGAATTAATTACCTTAAAAGGTCCATCCTGTGACTTCAAGTGAATTTCTTTGTTCTTACATTAAGACGTAATGCAATAACGGACGGACTTTTTAAGGTAATTAATTCAACGATTGTGTTAATGTATTTTGTGTGAGTGCGAGTGTTGTGTTTTACAAATTATTTAATGTGTGATGAGTTCGTTAGTGCGAACGAACAAAAAAGATAGCACCTGATGACGAAGTTACGACTTCAAAACATGTAATAACAAAGAAATTCGTTTGAAGTCACAGGACAGTACTTTAGGTAATTAATTCATTGTAAAACTTGTATTTGTCTACAAATTTGGAAATGCACAGATAAATCAAATATAAGTTAAAAGGCTTACCACTGTTGTGTAGAATATGCATATAATAGAGACTATTGGAGCGACTATGAACACATGAATCCCGGATACTGAAAAATAAATAAAATACTCATCAATACACCAAAATCTATTTTATATGAAACTTAAGTTTATGATATAAATAATTGTTTGTTGATATTAAATACGTATTGAAAAATAAAGACATCAATTTTCTAAAATGGTTCTCCTAAAAACTTTAAATACGGCAGAAAACTTTTGTACCTGAATGTCAGTAAATAAATGTATTATTAAAAATAACTGATTTCAAGAAAATCTTGAAAGTATATTATCTTAAAACTCATCAATTTGTAGTAGAGGATAGCCTACTGTTGGCCAAATGCTTATGTGGATACGGTAGTACAACACAACTATTATAAGCACTGTTATGAGTATAACAATATTGTATATCTATATAAATAAAAATGTAAATGTTTGTTTGTTCAAAATCACAAATCTTCGAAAGTTGTTCACCGATTACTTAAAAATTTTGACACAACATTATATTTGAACACAAGCATGTTTATATATATATATATATTTTTTTTTTTAAACTGCAGCATCTATTGAACATAAAAACATAAAAAATATACCTACTAAATATTTGACAAAAAATGTGAGCACATTAAATATTTGTATTGACTATAACAATAACAGTAATCAACTGTTTGCTATAATATTTTCACTATCAGCTGATTTCAAACTTAAAACGATTATTTGTATTTCTAATTTTTAGGTTAGGTTTTGCGAACACCATCTATTGACGTAAAAACAACACACACTATACTAATATTTTACGGTAATAGGAGTGCAATAAAAACCAAGTAATAATTAAATATGTTTAGTGTTGGTACAGTTAATCAGCTGTTTTATCTAATATTTCCATTAACAACTGATTTCAAACTTTGAAACAATTATTTGTATTTCTAATTTTTAGGTTAGGTTTTTGTGAAGAGTACCATCTGTAGGACGTAAAAACAATGCAATAAAAATAAATATTGTATGGCAATGGAAGCGTCATTATAAATCACTATTAAATGTGATTTAGTGTTGGTTCAGGAAACAGCTGTTTGCTCTAATATTTCCATAAAAACAGCTGATTTCAAAATTTGAAACAATTATTTGTATTTCTAACTTTTAGGTTAGGATTTTGTTTAACTGTAGACACGCCTTTACCAAGTGTTTAGCTTAGTTTGTATTTGTTTGTTCACATAGTAGGTACGTAGTAGTTTGAAACAGAAGCTCAAAGAGTTGTGATAAATTCAGTAATCAAAGTTGTATGAAGTGAAATTTTAGAGAAAGTGGAAATGGGGTAACTTTATCGCGATGGGGTGTGTTTTTGTTGTCATCTCTTTTCTCAGTATGGTTGTTATTAGATAAAATAAAACCTGAACACAAAATCTCACAATAAATATGTTTACTAACCTCTAAAACGAGTGAGTTATAGTTTGGTTACTGTAGCCCGTGCATCACTGAGGGTGGCGACATTGTCGTTGAACCGCGTTTGAGGTTAGTAAACATATTTATTGTGAGATTTTGTGTTCAGGTTTTATTTTATCTAAGTTACTTTCTCACAAGTTAAGCTCATTATTTATTTATTATGGTTGTTATGTTTTATATTTGTATCAAACGAAAAAGAAATGTATCAGATATTTATAAGTTAGTAGTCTACCAACCTGGCTAACGGTCAGTAATAATCATTTTGTTAAATTTGTATTTCGTTTCTAATGTCATAATAAAAGCATTCAAGTATAGAGCCACACAATTGTCGTAATGAGTTTCTAAAATATAGATTACTTAACAACTCCAACCGTTAATGAATTATATTTTAACGTTGATTTATAATTCATTGAGTGGACAGAAAATGTCTTTTGTTTAGTGAAAATTAATCCAGAAACAATTTTTTCTCGACAAAAACACTCGTTAAAATTTTGCTAAAATATACATTCAACCCTTAATATTTACCACATGAATTTAACTTGCATAAATACCTTCTTCAAACGCCAGTGATACTGTGTAGATGACAATAGGTATGTAGAAGATCTGCAAATAAAATACAAACATCCTTGAGAAGTCAATGTAATAATAAACTGCACCACGAATAAAGGAAAATCCTAATCTCAGGAAAATAAAGTAGATGCATTACGGTACTAATAATCGGTACCAGGAACTGGCACATACTTTCACACAAACATATTTAAATTATTAAACAGATTCACAGTGACTTCATAATTGTAGGAGAGGTGATTTTAGTAGGAGATTAACTAATAAATATTATTATTATTAGCTAGAGAGAAAATTATTCGATCGATTTCAAACAAATTTGCACAAAAGACGTCTATTAGGCCTGTATAGATGCACGAAACAAGGTTTTGAAAAACAACCCCCTTTTTGGAAAAAATCCCCTCAAAATCAGTTATTATTATTATTAGCTAAACAAGAATTTTTAGAAAGATACGGTTTTCTGTTTATGGCAGGGTACATTAAGGGCTACAAGTAAACCAAATTTGATCAAAATCGTTAGAGCCGTTTTTTATAAAAAAATAATAACTGATTTTTTGGCCGAAAAGGGGTTGTTTAAAAAAAAATTTTAAAACCCTTTTTTGTGCATCTATATAGGTTTAATTGACATGTTAGGTGCAAATTTGTTCGAAATCGATCAAATAGTTTTCGCTCTAGCTTTGTATACATACAGACATTTTGCAAAAACCACTTTTTTGGACTCAGGGGTCCCAAAACGGATATTTACACAAAAATCTCAACATCGATTTTTTTTGCGATCACTATACTTTCTCTATACTATAGTATAGTGAGAAAGTAAAAGGTCACTGTAAAAGTTGTTATAGGGCTTCTCTGGTCGGTTATGTAATTACAATGCGTCTAGACTGGATAAGTGGATACTAGTACCTATAAAATACTAAAACCATCTAACAATATAGGCTACTTCTCAGAGAACGTATTTATACGCTGCCGATGTCTTAGTTAGACGTCAGAGGCAAATCTCAACTTAATCATGCGCACTGAGCTTTTCTCGTTTCCAGTATACATTGTCTGCTTTCTTTTAGCGTAGCAGTTATGACAAGTGTATTGATTGACGAAAGTAAGGAAGCGTCCAGTGCTTTAGACTGCACTGCAAAGGTTGAAAGTGGAGTCTCCACCATTGAGCAAGTATTCCAAAAGCATGTTCAACCGCTCGTCCGCATCCGTTACTCCGTACCTGTATTCTCTCTTTTCATCGTTTAGATTTTTGGGGCAAGGGCGAATCAACTACCCAATCATCACATTCCGATTCTTTCATGAAGTGATGATGTTCACCAAAACTTTATCCACCTCATTTATTAGATGGACCCATTTCGACCTCAACAACTCATCATTACTATCACTTGAATTAGTTTCCATCCGGGTCACAACACTTCTATTAAAACCAGGCTCACACCACGGCACTGCAAACCCCATCACTGACCAAATTGAAGTGAACTCAAACGACTTTTGGCAGTGAGGTAGAGGGCGGCCAAATATGTCTACCACGTAGCTTTCTGTTTGAACGGGGCCTTTGTCTTCAGCGTATAAATACTTCATCTACGTTCTGTGTGAAGGAGGCCTTAAGGGTCGGCTCTAGTGAAACAGAAAGCAACCTGCGACTCCCTATAGCAACGGTAGGTTACGCGGACATTGCTCATCCTAAATCCATTTTAAACCCGCAATTATTCAAATAGCGTTTTTTTTTAAAATACCAAACTCTTGGGGACAAAATTCTTCATCCGAATGGCTTGGTAATTTTTCGCTATAATTAATAGTAACAACGTAAAAAATATTTAAAATCACCCTATAGCGGCGGTAGGTTACACGAACATTGCTCAGCCTAAATCCATTTAAAACCCGCAATTTTTCAAATAGCGTTTTTAAAAAAATACTAAAATCTTGGGGACGAAATTCTTCAGGCGAATGGCTTGGCAGTTTTTTGCTATAATTAATAGTGACAACATAAAAAAATATTAAAAATCAATGTTTTAAATAGTTAATAAATATTAAACAAAATATTTTTCTTAATTTTTAAAAAGCCATTTGCATGCATATTGACCATAGCTTTAAAATGACATATCGTTTATAATTTTCCGATCAAAAATAAAGGAAAAATTTGAATTTTAATTTAACATTGGTCTTATGGAGTGTCAGCCAACATGGCCGACAGCTAGAGCCGACCCTTAACATTACATTCTTCAAAATAAGACCTGGACCCACAAAATCCCGATGATGCCTTCAAGATGTGAAATAGAAATCGTCTACTCACCAGGTATAAACCAAATAATAAGGATGCCATTTTCCTCACTGTTTTACTGAACCTGAGCTCCAAATACTGGAAAATAACAAAATATAAAAATCAGTAAAACTTAATCAACATCCTTATTGTTTATTATATAATACGTGAAACAGTTTTTTGTGAACACAACTCCTCCCTTATTTCTGGACCAAATTTAATGTTTGAGTTGTCAAAAAATTCGTCTCAACAGTTTCACAACAGTTTATACTTTAAAAGAGCACCCGACTTACCTCGTTCACAGAAATAATTTGCAAGTTATAAAATACTGGCAAGTATCCGTAGATGATAATCCAAACTCCAAGGAAATTACTGGTCGCAGCAAGGAGGAACTGGCATCCGTAGGTGTAGATCTCCACGGGGACTCCCAACATTGAGATGCAGGATATGTGACTGCAAATAATATAAAATGTACGTTAGTAGTTGTATAACTGTAAACCAATTCCTTCTCTAGGCAGTATTTTACATGTTGCATTCCATAACATAATGCAATCTTGTCATACAAGTGAATGTATTTCAAAATATTACCCAACACTGACTCTTCTACTGGGAAGGTTATTAATTGCTAACCCACACTTTCCCTGTCT
>JAGFPH010001527.1:195297-211769 GCA_018207615.1 Philaenus spumarius | reverse complement strand
CCCACACTTTCCCTGTCTACCAAGTTATCTGGCGGGACCTATATTACCCAACACTAACCCTTCTACTGGGAAGGTTATTTATTGTTAACCCATACTTTCCCTGTCTACCAAGTTATTTGGCGCGACCTATAGTATCCTAGACTATGTAATCTTAGTACTTACAATTAACGCCCTCACTTTGTACAAATAAACAGAGGCAGTGGATTAACACGTTCACTGCTACCCAAATTTCGTATTTCCTATGCTATTTATTTTATATTTTTGAACCTTTCTATGTAATAATCACTAATATTTTAAAGCGGACGCACATGTGTGTCCATAGCACACAGGATTAAAATTGGCGTGCGAACATGGAATGCATTGTGTATTGAAAATACTCCCAATGTGGGGGTTGGCGTGCAATGCACTGTGCGTCGGCCGCTTCTCATAGTGTTCAGTGTCGAGCTCACATGTGCGTCCTTAGCAGTGAACGTGTTAACACGTATACATTTAATATCGAACTAAAATAGTCCAAGTCGTACCTATGATAAACATTTGAGTTACCATAGCGTCCTAAACAATTATTTGATAACTAAGTAAAAAATCCTCCCGAGGTCGTCTGTTTCAGATAGGTTAGGAAAAAGGGCCAAATTAATCTTCAGAAATATGTGTCAATAGGGTTATAACCTAAAATCACAAAACCACAAAATGTGCTTTTATAAACCTCCAGAAATAGGTATCAATAGGGTCCCCTAAAAATAAAACCGCAAACCCAAAAAGTACATTTATATAAATTACGATGAAATAAAAATGACATTCCATAATTTTTTTCTAATAATGACAACATTTTCTTTCATTTAAAACAAACCGCACGAAAATCGGTCTGGTAGATCTCTAGAAATATGTATCAATAATAATGCATCGTAGGTTAGGGGGTAACCCCCCCCCCCCCAAATCCCGAAATTTAGTAGTAAAAATGTGCAAATTAAATTATAAAATAGACAACACAACAGAGGATCTAGCAACGTATTTTACATCATTGTGCATTGCATGCATACTGATATTTAGATTTGCTTGATTAAACTACAACGTACAATACACATGGATGCAGTAGGTTACAGCCTTACTCTCATATGAACTTGATCTGATCTATTAAATAAGAAAATTATGTAGGTTCAACAAAAATACTTAACAAAACACGCAAGATAAGATTAAATAAGATACCTTGCAATGAGTGACATCGCTATAGGAAAAATTCCCATCTTCTTCCCTCCCAACATATACTCGCTCACAGTGTTCTGTTTGCTACAGAAAGCGTAGTAAATACCGATCAAAGCGCTCACACCAATGACAGAACCGCAGACACTGTATTCGAACCAATCAAAAGACATGGTGGTCTCTTCCTCAGCCATCTGAAATAGAGACGAAATATTTAGAGTAAGTTTACTTAACATATCTATATAACTTGAAATTGTTATCATGTCAAGAAAAAAATTATTCCACCGCTCTGCTGGAAAAAGTTCTGCTGACGTAAGTTCAGCGAATTTCCAAAATTGAATTTATATATTTTAGGGTTTCAAATAACAATTTAGGGAATTGGTCTACTCATGATGGCACTGAATAGCTTCCTGTGTGTAGCCTACGAAATATATTAGTAGAATTTGTTTGCGCCTAAGCTACCAATTTCGACTCACGAACTTCGTTCCACTCGCAGCGGAAAAATTTGCTTTTGAGTTTGCACCTCGACCTTGCGGCTTCGGCTTATGGACTGCTTTGTTTTGTCCGTAGCGTACAAACTCGGACGTCGTCCTTAGATCAGAAGATGCCCCACATGGATTCGAATCGGGTACTTTTATCGTATTTTACATTTTTATTGATTTTGGGAGAACCGAGCAAGCTATTAGGTCGTGTAAAAAATACTAACTGTGCAAAATAATATCCTACATTGATTATTTTAGATAAAACTCTAAAAACGTTTCGTTTTAGTATGAAAAATCTAAAAAATAGTTACTTACGGTCAAAAAACAAACTTCCGGTTTTCGAATTTTTTAGCTGACGAACTCGCCCAAGCGACTTCGACCAACGTGCGTACCAAATCGGACTTAAAATGCGGCCTTCAGAGTGCGAACACTCTATACTAGTAGCCCAGCTGTTCTCAACCTTTTGGCAGTTGCGTACCTCTTACCAACTTCTTTTCAAGGATTGTACCCCAGGACAATATAACTAGTATCTAGTGCAAGTCTAGCATCAGTAATAGGGTTAGCAATAAATACAGTTTAAAGTTATATGTGTACAATAATTTGCTATTACATTTTAACACTTCAATCTATACATATAAAATGTAACAGAAAGTATTTCATTAATACAAAAAATTTTAAAATTAGTTCTGTCATTTGTTTTATAATAATAATCGTAATGAAAGCCTCTCACGTTTCTAATGCATGTATTTGAGGTTATAATTAATCTTGTAATTACTGTTAATATATTTAAGCCTGGTTCCATAATTTTACAAACCTATGTACAAACGAGCCAAAGATTAAAGAGATTCTTTAGTGAATTTTTCAACTGCGAGCAAAGCGAAGCAGCCATCTGAGGCGGGGTTGGGACGCGAAGCGTCCAGGGGCAGAGCCCCTAGTTATAAAGAAAAGAAAACAAACTTTAAATTGCAAACACTTTCGTCACTTCTTTTGCTTGCAATTTACATTAGGGGGAGCACTGTCCTTGCTTTGTTGCATAAAATTTGCTTAAGTTGGGTTCAAAAGAAGGCAAGTATAGTCTTATGTCTATGGCAACTTCCAACTTGATCCTGTATTTACTGTTTATAATGTGTAGCCTACGACGAAATAGTATATTTCATCACTAGAACCTAAAGTGAATGTTTATGGAGCTAGATCATGGTTTTATGTGCGAGGCATCGCCAAGCACACAAAAAGTGATCATAGACTAAAAAGTACTTCAGGTGCTAGTGATGAACGATACTTTTTATCATACTGCACTAGAATCACACATTTAATTAACTAGGGGAAACCCCTGCGTGCTCCGCACGCCAACCCCCAATGGAACCTTCTAAAAACAAATGTTATGTTTTATTTATAATAAAGTTGTACGATTAATAATAACCTCAAAATTAATATGATAAATAAGGATAAATGTTCAAATCAAATTATTTCTTATATTTGATAACAACAGTTATAATAATGGTTAAAAGAACCAGCAAGGCTTAGGTCTACACTTTAAAACCCTAACCTAAAATGTAGAAATAAACAAATAATTGCTTCAAATTTAGAAATCAGCTGTTAATGGAAATATTGGAACAAACAGCTATATTATTATTGTTATTTTATTCAATTGGTTGCTATGGCAATAAATGTAAATACATGTGTTGATTTATCATTCTAGGCCTAGCCTAAGAATTTTTTCCAACCAAATTTCAAATATTGAAATAAAAAAAGGGTTTTATCGAAATGAATTATAGCCTATGTTACTCAGGGACAGTGTAGCTTTTTAACACGCTTATATTAGCTTCACTTGTATATATGTATGTATGTATGTATGTATGTTCGTTTGTAAGTAACTCTCCTTTGGACTAAAAGCCAGTGGCTTATTACTGTTAGTATATCTCTCTTACACAAGTTCGTTCGTTGGCAGAGCGGTCTAAGGCGCTGACGTCAATCCCCAGACTCACCGATCGTGGGTTCTAATCCCGTCCACGGCCAAATTTTTTTTTTCAATAATTAATCGAACTAAAAATTAAAAAATAAATAAATATAGTTTAAAAAAACTAAAAAACACCCTTTTATAATACATCGAACTAAAAAGTGAAAAATAAATATAATTTAAAAAAACTAAAAAACACGCTTTTAGAGCATATCAAACTAAAAAGTTAAAAATAATTTTTCAAATAAGCTTAAAACAATAATAAACGATAAACACTAGCATTATTGTAAAAAAAGCGTGGGGCGCTTTGTCCATATTTCTCGTACATCGAGCGCCCAACGCTTTTTTTACAATAATGCTAGTATTTATCGTTTATTATTGTTTTAAGCTTATTTGAAAAATTATTTTTAACTTTTTAGTTTGATATGCTCTAAAAGCGTGTTTTTTAGTTTTTTTAAACTATATTTATTATTGGTAAAACTATTGTTTTAATCGGTTCAGTAGTTTCATAGATTACCCCCTACATACAAACAAACAAACAAAACAAACTTTACCTCTTTATAATATTAGTATAGATGTATGAAAAGTTAATAGAACAGCAATACAACCTTCCAAAAATCACACTTATAAGGTTTTTTTTCTATGAGTGCAACGTGCATCTTTTATAGGTTAATAAGTAGCAGATTTCATTTAAAAATATAATTTCCATTAACTGTCATATTATTTTACAGAACAGCTGTTTTATGTTTTTAATTTATTTATTTAATACCAAATTAATGTTTTAATGTAAACAAAACAGATGTTTTTAAATTCTCATGTATTTCTTATGAGGATTTTTCGTTTTTTGGGGACCTCAAAAACCCCTTAGTTTTTAATTTTAGAAAAACATTATATTTTTCCCTCGTTCCTTGGATCGATACCTTTAATTTGATACCTCTCCTATAATCCTCCGATTTACCAAATTCCCACAATTTTGAATCTAAAATTTCGCTTACAGAATTATATATAAGGATTAAATTACATTGTTAATTTTTCTACTCAATTTAACCTATGCGCAACAGTGCTGCTATCATTTGGAAAACTGTTGAACCTTTTGAACTTACAGTTGTTGTAATTTTAAAGTAGGCCTATCACAATGCATTGATTATGTTTTTGGTCCCAGTACAATAAAATACCTTTAGGTATTAGCACCATAAAGAAGTCAGATTATTGAATCCGCCATAGGTGTAACCAGGCCGACAATATAGGGGGGTGGGGGGGTATGGACAAATTTTTAAAATTAAGATGCAAAATAACACGTTTTAGGCTTCCCAAAAGTACTTTAAAATTATATAGGTACCGGTATGTATACTTTACTACTTCTAATTAATTGTGATTCAGGTCTATTTAGAATAATAGGAACCATAACTCAACCCCCCCCCCCCCCCCCAATCATTCCATGCGCTGCCTCTAACCCCATAGGCCAGGAAAACACGTGGCGTTTTTTTGTCGGCTGCGGATTAGTTACCGTCGCCACTCATAACATTTAAAGTGTACACACAGGGCGGTAAAATTTCCGACGCCGTCTAAAAGCCTCGCTCATTGGGATTCATTAAACTGAAATGTCTAGTTCATCAATCACGAAGTGTGTTATGTAATGTATTATTTCTTTTAATGTTTTATTGATACGAACAGAGAACAACTCTCGCTTTATTGTTAAGGAAGCAAAAAAATATACTTATTTGGGTTCATCCAATCAATAAATAAAAGAAGAGAAGATTTTGGAGCATTCTACACTGTGTTTCCTGATTTGAGGAACTAGAAGAAACATTATCATTTATTTAAGAATGTCGGTTTTGTCATTTGACGAACTACACACGCGACTAAAAGATAGTATTCTACGAAAAAAATACTAAAATAAGGAAAGTTGGGGTGCATTTGGTAACGTTCGCCATTGTTTCGGCGGAGATGGTGGAAAATCCGTCGATTGTAGTGGCAGCGAGCGGCTGCACAGCTAACGCTATAGTTTATTAACAATAGTTTATTTTTCTGACCAATTTGTATGCTCTAATACCCTCCTTCGCACCACTGTTTATATGGTGGCGAAGGCAAATAATACGTGGCGGACGAAAACTCTGCGTGTGTTCCAGGCCATACACTATACTGCAGCGTATATAAAATAAAGTGCCAGTGCTCAATTCGACCAAAGATAATGTCAGCAATGATATATCATTGATAATTTATTGTAGCTTGACATTTGCATAGGTGATGAAAACAAGTTACTCTCAACAATCTCCAACCCCCCCCTGGTTGCCTATAGAATCAGCTGATTTTTTGAGCAAGTAGTGAATGACTACAACAAAGAACCACTTTACAGTGGTAACGCATGCATTAAAATCTCAGTTTATAATACAGTATGATTCTGTGGATGGTAGAGGCAGTTAAACCTTAATTGCCAGGACAGACAGACGTTCATATTCACTAAAAGAGGTCCAACTAAAAGTTATTGAGAGGGTTTGTCATGAAAACTGATTTCAAAGTGTTGTCATTAGAAATTTTATCAGATTATCTTTTTCTACAATGTCCAACTGTGCTGATTATTACTTTCTTCAAACATTGGAAAATAGAGGGTTATGAAGTTTTAAAAACATTGTAACTGAGCAGCATACTTGGGAAAGTTTGTCAAAAATTCTAACTAGTTAGAAGTTATTAGTTAGTCCCGTAAAAAGTAACTGATAGAAGTTATTAGTTAGTTACGGTACTGAAAAAAGTAACTGATAGAAGTTATTAGTTAGTTGAAAACAGCTAACTGATAGAAAATAAAGTTAGTTTTTGGAAAAGTTCGCTATTATTATATGAATTACGATCTTTCAACTGTAATTTTGTAATAATAGTTAATACAATAATAAAAATATAAGAATAAACCGAAACATGACCCCAAAATATATCTAATTTAATATCAAAGAAATTGGACAAGTGTAATATGTATTCTTTGACAAATCTTTGTCAAAGATTTCATCAAAGATCTTTGATAAAACATTGACCAATTATTTTAAAGTGTAATATGTCCCTTACTATAATTATTTTAATTCAATTCAAACATTGGTTGTTACATAATTTATATAAAACAGCTGTGTTTTATCAAAAACTGAACATGATTTTAGGTTAGGCCTACAATGAACCAAAACATGTTTATTTGCAGCCAATTTAGAATTAGGTTTTTTTTAAATTTTTAACAACTGTCAGTTTTTTTAATTTTAGGTAAAAGCAAACAAAAGGTTTACTGTATTATCTATAAAGGTTTACAAACTATAAATTTAAAATTTGTGTAGTATATTCTTAAGTGGCACAAAACCATTTTGCAATTCGATTACTTAAGGTCAATGATTAGATGTTAAAAATTTTAAAAAACCTAATTCTAAATATTGGCTGCAAATAAACATGTTTTGGTTCATTGTAGGCCAAAATGGAATAACTTTAGTAACCTTTAAATTAAATCATGCAATAGCAAAGCATTGCTGGGTCGGCCCACTAGTTGTAGATAAAAATAAGATTACACAGCATCATTATCCTCTATTCACAACTATGAAAGTATTTCTATCAAAACGAAGCAAAATTAAAACCGTAGCCTAAAATTATCGAATCAGTCTTACGAGTAAATTTAATCAAACCTTAACAACTTCTACAGTTGAAACATTAATTGCAGCTAGACGCTTGAAAATCAAATGCCCGTTTGTATTATTAGTTATCACAGACAGTCCCGATACCGTAATTATTACGGGCGGGCAAACTATTGTTTAACGTTTCCGATTTTTGTATAAGAACATTTAAGATTAAATAATATTTTTGCTGAAAAAATAATACAATTTTTTGTTTTAAATTCTCTACAAACAGACTATACACTACTTGTCAGAATAAACATCAACTGAAGAGCAGTGTTGCCAGACCGAGTTTGTAACTTTCCCCGCCAACCCCCTAGAAAATCCCCGCTTTTACCCGGCAATAAGTAAGGTAATCCCCGCAAAATACCCGCAAGAGCTAAAATACCCGATAAAATACCCGAAAACTAGGTAGTCTAATTATCTAGGTAACATTTTTGATTTGATTATCCAGAAGTTTGCACTTAAGTATAATATATAGGTAAATGAGATCATCAATAAATTAATATCACAATCAACATTCGTAAAAACTCTCAACAAAATAAAATTTAATAAAAGTAGAAAACAAATTGAGTTGATAAAAACAACTTTTGGGTAGAAAATAAAGTAATTTAATTACACACAAACAGTTATTAAATAGGCCTATTAGACTAAATGTTATTAAACACCTACAAATATTAACTATTATAAAAGCGCGTGTACGTTCATATGTACGTACGTGAGTAACATATAATATAATAGCTGATTTCACCCATCATCTGTAATACTTGAAGAAACCCAGTGTAGCTTATTGTTTGGGGTTATGTTTACAACTTCAATCGTTATAATATCTTGTGAAGTTGATTTTTTTTAATATGAGTTACAGAAATAATGTATGCTATAATAAACGTTATAATATTTGCTTTGAGAATATAAACTGTATATAAATACAACCTTTTATCAATAATATATTTGTTTATACTAATTTGAATAAGAGATATATATTCGTTTAGTTTCGGAAACATTCGTACATCTTCGTGTAACATATAAACATTTTAAATTATTAATTTCTTCACTATAATATTAATATCTTCTAAATCATTTGATTTATCAATATGAAATAGAAAGCAATTAAAAGATAGTATTTTTATCTTTCTTTAGATATATAATAACGTACGTAAATAAAAATGTTTAACAAATAGGAATACAGTTTTATAATCCTTATTATTGTATACATTTACCAAGTTAAAAATCCCCGTCAGCATAGTGAGGTAGGAATCGTAAGTAGAGCTTAATGTTGTTTTTAAATAGTTGGTTTTGTAAATAATGTATTTCTGATTAATTAATTTATGTATTTCTGCATCTAATTAATCAGCCTATGATTTTTCACGGGAGCTTACTAGTAATATCATATTTGTAAAATATTAAATACAAATGTTAAAGACAAATCAAATAATATCGTAATGAAACAGGTTAAATTCAAATTAGGTCTATAATATAAATTAAATTAGAAACATTGTAAAATGAATAAGGCTTTGAAAAATTGTTAACTGTGTAAATAATATAATTATATGAGAAGGACATATAATTTTTATTCTGCCAAAAGGTTAAATAAAAAGTGTTTTTAATAAAATGATAAAAGTAGCTTTAGACTCAGACTCTCGTTCGCGTTATATCAAAACCCGACAATCCTGCCAACAACAAACAAAAATCAAAGCACAATTGCCACAATTATTAGCATAAAGCACAACGCACTTGCCATAGAGAAACTGTTCAGTAGTGCTCAGACGCAACGGTATGATATGGAGCCTAGAGAAAGGCATTCACAACCATAACAGAAATTTTTACTAAATAGGCTACATTTGCAATAAATTTAAGGAAAATGTTACATTTTATTATTTAATTTATTCATTAGAACGTATTACTCTTAACATGTATCTTAATCCCGCAAAAAAAACATAATCCCCGTACTGGAGGGGCCAAATACACGGCAATTACCCGATATTAACCAATCCCCGCCAAATTACCCGCAGGGTTCTAAAATCCCCGCATGCCGTGTAAAATACCCGACATTGGCAACACTGCTGAAGAGTGAAGTCATTGTCTTGAGATGACAAATATTGCCAAACATTCTCCATTCCCTCCCCTTACGCTACACCGTTACGGATATTGTTATTGGTTGGCGCTGCATACCACTCACCCCTCCCCATCCTGTCCTGTTGTCTTTGTCATGGCAGGCGCTGACCATTTCTGGGAATCCCATACATAACAACATATTTTAACCCTCACCGCTCGCGTCATAAAATTCGAATTGAGGTAATTCCGTCCGTTCAAATTGTTCAAAAATCTAACTAATTAAACAACAAAACTGCTAACGAATATATTATCTATTCGTTAGCTTGATTCTAACTAAGTAGAAGTTATTAGCCGAATTTTTGAAGAAAATAAGAGCTATTACACTCGACCCAACTTGAAAACGGTTGGTCGGAGAAGGCTAAAATTTGGTTTCTATCCGTTTCAGACCATTTGGAGACTACACCCAAAAATCATTACTTTATATATATATATATATATATATATGTTTTATTCCCGGATTTTTAAGGGGTAGTAAAAATGCTTCAAAATTTCTGATTTTTTTGGTCAAAGGGCCTTAGTGCGATTCTTCAAAAGGTACTTTTTTTGTTTTTCGATCCGTTTCAAAATGGCGGAGTTATACAGTTTTTTCGTTTTTGGGTAGGAATTTGAGGGGTAGTTTTTTACCAACCTTGCTAAAAGGTAGTAAATATGCTTCAAAAATGATGAATTTTTTGTGAAAGGGTCCTTGTAGGATTTGAAAGGTACATATATTTTTATTTTTTGAATTGAAACAAAATGGCGGCCTATTTGTAGTAAACCCAAAATGGCAAAATTAGAGCGAGGAAATTGCATGATATCTCCCTCTCATAAGCCCAAGTTCAATTTGTGAGTTATATGAGTCGAAAGGCAATTAAATTTACTATAACCTTGTGTAAAGGTGTTTTAGGTACACCTCCTGGAACAAGAACAAAACTCATATAAAGATCCCAATAATCGACTTTTTCGCTATTTTTGTACGTTAATTGCGCATTTTCGCCCACTCATAAGCCCGAGTACATATTGTGAGTTATACCATTCAAAAGATAATTAAATTTACTATAATTCTGTGTAAAGGTGTTTTAGGTACACCTCCCGGAACAAGGAACAAAACTCATATAAAGATCCCAATAATCGATTGTTTTACTATTCTTGTACGTTAATGGCGCATTTTCGCCCACTCATAAGCCCAAGTACATATTGTAAGTTATACCATTCGAAAGACAATTAAATTTACTATAATCCTGTGTAAAGGTGTTTTAGGTACACCTCCCGAAACAAGGAACAAAACTCATATAAAGATCCCGATAATTGACTTTTTTACTATTCTTGTACGTTAATTGCTCATTTTCGCCCACTCATAAGTCCGAGTACATATTGTGAGTTATACCATTCAAAATACAATTAAATTTACTATAATCCTGTGTAAAGGTGTTTTAGGTACACCTCCCGGAACAAGGAACAAAACTCATATAAAGGTCCCAAAAATCAAATTTTTCACTATTCGTGTACGATAATTAAATTCGGCTATAGTAATGCGGCATTGCTGCTTACGCTTTTTTTTTTATTACTTTTTAAAAACTAACGAATATGATAGAAGTTAGCCGAAATTGCTAACGAATATTGGTTAGAATTTCTATTCGTTATTCCTGAGTATGCTGAGCAGAAGGTATTTTTTATGGTTACATTTTGAATATTATTGAAAACTCTACGAAGAGTAAAAGAGAAAAGATTTAGAGTTGTAATTTTGAATATATTTTTATTGGAACGTTATTGTTATTAAAAATTTGCTCGATACTTTCGTAACAACAATCTCCTGTGTAGTATTTTTTGTAATTGTAAATCAGTAGCCTGGCGCAGTGGTTAGCTTTGTCGTCCACTCTGCCACAGTTGGAACTTCAACAACAACAGCGCAGGTTTAAAGTTACTGGCGTTCGGCTTACATTTGCTAGGATCCCCAACATCCCCGTCTAGTGATGTAAAATTAACAAGAACTTAAACTCTTCCCAAAATTCATAAATTCCCAGGAATTTACGAGCAAGATAGATCAAAGACTCGCATTTGTTAACAATGAATTATTAAATAATAGTTAGAGATAAAGGCAAAGGTAAACACATGTATTCAACAGTTTTAACTTTTAATAATCTCACACAAACTAACCTTAAGGGGGCGCTTACCCTGCCGCCATATTGAATCTGATTCCCATAAGAGCAATGCTAAAGAATAAGTCATTTTTTTCCATTAATTCATGGAATAAATTTAAAATTTTGGTTTCATTTTGAAGTACGTACTATCATATGCGGATGTTGATTGCCGAATACATTTTCAAAACCCGTGTTATTGTTTTCATAAATGTATGATATAAATAGTAAAAAATAGTAAACTTTATTAATTTTTTACTCAGTTGCAAAAAGAGATATTGAAAAAAAACTTTAGCAATCAACACCCACAATCTATTTTACTTTAAGAAAAAAAATACAGCTTTCGTTTTTTGCCAAAAACAACACAAAAATATGCTTAATAGTGAAGGTATGTTTTGGTTATTTAACATTGAAATTGGTACCCAACTTCGCCGTTTTGAATGTAGAGAGCCGAGCCTTAAGCCGCGGTCCGACTAGGCTAGTTACCAGCCGCTAGTAACTAGCCGCTGATAATATCACCAGCAACCAGCGCAGGAGAAAGGGTTCACATTTGAATGTGCAAGGCTAGTTACTAGCCGCTAGTAAAGTGACTGTTGTTGTCTTGAAAACATCAGCTATTTATTTTTTTCATATAAATATGTATTATGTGGGTTTGTAAATCCTGCCTTCTTTTTCTTCTGCATTTAGAATATCGTATGAATGTTATGAAAATGAATAGTGATATGAAACTGATTAAATGTTTCAATATAATACCACGATTTTCGTTATTTTTATCGCGGTATTATATATGACAAATATTATCTTTAGGCCTAGTTTTTAAAAACCTTGGACGGGATTTGCAAAAACATTTTTTAAACTGCATTTTAGGTAGGGCATATTTGGATTGAAATCTTTAAGCATAGTGCACAGTATTATAATAAATCTTAAATAACAAAAATTCTATGCCTACCTACAATTTCGTTTCTGAGTTTAGATTTTTTAGCCGTTAATAATAACAACTCATTTTATGAATGTTATTTTAATAAACGTGACAATAATAACCAATATAATGCATTTAAAATATTGAATATAAAAAAAAATTTTAAATCAATGACAACACTATTTAATGGTTACAAGAGCAGGGTTCAACAGAATTAATTCAACATTTTAGTATAATTTAATTCCACATATAGTTGTAATAATTTTATATTGGGAATTAATATTATTATATTAATTAATTATATAGTGAGCTACTAGGGGTTCACATAGGCTGGCTGGCGCCATCGAGGAGGTCATGTGACTGCTAGCGGATGGTAGCTAGCGTTAAAAAGTTAAACATGTTCGACTTCTGTTTTCGGCTAGTAAATACTAGCCGCTGGCATTATCCTGTTGCTAGTGCTGGGTCAGACTACGCTGGTTGCTGGTAATATCACCAGAGGCTAGTTACTAGCAGCTGGTAACTAGCCTAGTCTGACCGCGGCTTTAAACTGGTTCTATAATAACCGCACAGCTGTCAGACAAAATCAAAATGGCTCATTAGCCGAAAGCACTGCAGTGATGCTGATGTACAGTTTTTCTGGGGTGATGTAAATTTCCCCTCATAAGTCGTGAAATAACTAGATTTCCCAATATACTACAAGGATTAGCCTAGACTATAGTATGGGACTGAATTATGATTAATTATTAGAATGTAAACTTATTATATTTAAATTTGTGCTTGTGTAGGCTAATATTAAAAATTGTTAATCTTGAAGGTGTTAGTTTTTGGCACTTTACTATATATATATTTAAAAAAAATTCCTGATTTTAGTTCACTCACTTCCTGAAGTTAATACTTAACCGATTTTGATGATTCTTTTTTTATTTAAAAGATAATTTTCAGTTCTAAGTCACTGTGAAGCTAAATATTTGATTTACACTTTTATTTTAGTTTCATTCCGAGTTTTAAAAATGCATCAGTAGCCTATGCTACAACTAGGCTAAATAGGAAATACTGTAATTTGATTTTAAACAGCCGATAAACTAATTGAGTTTCAACTAAATAAGTTGTATACTTTAAACTTACTCAAATGTCAACAGATGATTTGATTTAGGTTATGTTATTGTTGGTGATGTGTTTTAGGTCTGATTTTTTGCTGTGTAATTGAACTATAGGCTTTTTATTTTTGTTATAAATATTTTACTTACACTTTCGTTTTGGTTATATTCAGAGTTTTAAAATCGCATCTGTTTATTTCAAATTTTAAATAAATTTTTAGTATTTCAAATTTTTATTTTAGGTTTTTATTAAAGTGTAGGCCTGAGCCTTGCTGACTACACAACTGGTTCCAACGGCGCACGGGGTTTGGCGTGCGGAGCACGCAGGGGTCTCCCCTAGTTAACAATTAAATTAAATTACTTATCTTTAATCCTGTTTAAATCAATGTATCACTTTATAAAATATAAGTTTATAAAGAAATCCTAAGAGATCACGATTTATTATTACTTTTGAAAAGAAGATGGACTCAAGGTACATTGCTCTTGACAATAATTGCAAAATTATCATAGGAAAGGGTAATATTTCCTTGTTATTATTCTTAGATAAACGTGAGGAATTTTAATGAAATAGCTTAACTTTAAGGTACCTGAAGACCGTTAATAAGCATTAACGTTGAAAATAAGGATTTTTATGAATTCCCACTTTTTGGGAATATTCCCTGACCGAGGAAATATTCACATTTTATAAGTTCCTTCCCACTGGGAATATTTCCGGCCTACATCACTACCCCCGTCTTCATTACACTAACTGAATAAAACAATCTTGTACAATGTATTCTATCTTAACAGTTTTACATTGAGATTGATTCAAGACCTCGATAATCCGGCTCGCTCGGGGATCCGGTGATGCCGGATTATCGAACTCTTCAACAGTAGGCCTATATATACACAAAAGTATATATAGAGTGGACACGTAAATTACACGTTGAAACTACGTAACAATAACTGCGTAGAGAGATTGACGCTAACTGATGGGCCTCAGGGAACGGCTCCATTCCCCTTTGTTGTTGGCTTCCGTTAGTCAGTAATGGTGGGGGTTTGCTATTTTACTCCAGCCTGTCAAATTCTTCGAACAACTTTCACCTCCAAACCGTACAAAGCGGTTATAAATTAAACAACTATTTACAAGAAATTTAATGTATCTCTTTCCACAGACTTCAATTTGTTCAAATAATCTTCATTAAGTGGAACACATTCAACAAAATACTGTAAGCAACGAAAGTGTTAAACGGTCCCTTTAACCAGGAATGTTTTTAGGATGACGAGAGCACATTTGAATCGGTTCGATTTTTAGGAGAAATGTTGATTGAAATGTTTGTTTTGGATAAGTTTATTGAGCAGTAGGTTTTCGACGGGTGTGGAGCAGTCAGAGTAGACCGGGCCTAAATCACTCAATAATTACAAAAACTGTCTTCATTAATGAGTGCCAATTTTCAAGATGACGGATGCCGAACTATCGGGTCTGCCGGACTATTGAGTGCCGGATTATCGAGTGTCTTACTGTATTTCCACCAATTATTGTTTGTTTGAAAGTTTAACATTTCCTGACTAAGTAAACAAATAACCCAGTTAATATCTATATTGGCCACCATTTTAAAAGAGACCAAGTGTACATGGAGCCATCATTACAAAATATGTATAGTCAGAACATTGAAAAAATTCAAACCGCAGACGTGAGTTGAGCGAATTTCCAAAATTAAGTTCATATATATGTTTCAGGGTATCAATCAACTATTTGGGAAATTGGTCTACTCATGAAGGTGCTGAATAGCTGCCTGTGTGTACGAAATATATTAGGAGAATTTGTTCGACTAACGTGCTTCTTCATTCCACACGCAGCGGAAAAACTTGCTTTGCGGTTTGCACTTCGTCCTTGTGGTCTTGGTTTATGGAATGCTTCGCTTACAGCATACAAACTCGGCCATCGGCCTCAGATTAAAGGTGCACCCACATGTAACGGGTACTTTTATGGTATTTTACGTTTTGATCGATTTTTGGGGAAACGGACGGGCTATAAGGCCGTGTAAAAAAACAAAATGTGATAAATAACCCCATATATTAATTTTTTTAGAAAAAACCCAAAAAGTGTTTAACTGCAGTACGAAAAATCTCAACTAATTGTTACTGCCGGTCAAAAAACGTGCTTTTGGTTGTTGGATATTTTTGACTCTCGAGCAAGCAACTAAGAAAACCTAAGTGTGTTCCAAATTTGGACCTAATCGGATTAAAATGTGGCCGCTAGAGTGCAACCGCACGTATATAATTTGTAATGATATTCCAAAACGTGTTCTGGAGACTATGATCGGTGCTCATTTACTACTTCTGACCTTAGGTCTCCAAATGAGTCACTGCAATGACTATTTTTTCCTACGGAAATTAACAAACAAACAACAATCAACTGTTGCAATTCGAAACTAATTGTACGCGCGAAAGGTTTTTGTGATGCTGAATGAAATAAAAAAACAATTAATTATATTTGACTCGAAAGCCGCTACTTACTTTTGATGAAATTATCCACACCGTGTATTTCAATGATAGAGTCGTTGGTGTATAGACACTGATACTGCAGACATTGTCTTAGTGCCATAAAATGATGGTTTTATCTAGCTGCCTTGTACAACTTTGTTTGCCTTGGGTGTTGAAAAAAAAACAGTTAAGACCAACAGATAACATTTTATTTAAGTCGGTTGATGTCATTATTTGTATAAATTTAAATAAACAACTGTCAAACATAACAACAAGTTATGTTAAAAGTAGAAACAGAAAATCATAGACACCTTTAAAACTATTGAAATATGGAATTTTATACAGTGTTCATGAAGTCCCGTTAACCCCTTTATTAGCGAATTTCCATAGGAAAAATGAGCTATTGCAGTGGCCCTTATGGTGAGACCCAAGGTCGGGAGTAGCAAATGAGCACCGATCATGGTCCCCAGAACACGTTTTGGGG
>JAGFPH010001527.1:176322-194465 GCA_018207615.1 Philaenus spumarius | reverse complement strand
ATATTGAAGACAATCCCAATATGTGGAATGGCGTGCGAAGCACGCAATGCTTTGTGTATTGAAGAGACAATCCGAATATGTGGAATGGCGTGCGAAGCACGCAATGCTTTGTGTATTGAAGATACTCCCAATATGCGGAATGGCGTGCGAACCATTTTGCAGCTATTCAGCACCATCGTGAATAGACCTATTTCCCAAATTGTTGGTCGAAACCCTAAAATATCGGTCTATAAACTTAATTTTGGAAATTTGCTCAACTCACGTCAGCGGTTCAGCTGCGTGGTCGAATTATTATTTTTGTTACTAAAAAACAGTTAACAAAATTCTCTATATATCTTGTGTTGCTTAACAGGACAAATTTTTTGACACAGTTGAACTTTTATGATTTTGGGGGGCTCGATGGGGGTAGGGGGTAAACAATTTCAAATATAAAGGTAAGTCATGCAATACTATTAAACAAATGCCGTGGTCTTCTTTCATCTGGCGTCATTTTCCTGCACAAAAACGCTCGTCCTCACGCTGCTCAGAAAACCAAAGACCTTCCGGACCAAATCAAACAAGATGTTTTTAGGCATCCACCATACAGCCCAGATTTGGCTCCCAGCGACTTCCACCTCTTTATGCATATGAAGAAATGGCTCGGCTCCCAGCGATTTGAGGATGGTGAAGAGCTCAAAGATGTGGTCATTTGGGGGGGAGATATTTTTGGAGAAGGAATTTCAAAGTTAGTTAATAAGTATGATAAGTGCTTAAATGTTCATGAAAACTATGACGAAAAGTTCAGGAAATTCATAGTTTTAAGATCTTCTGTGTTTTGTTTATGCAAAAATGGAGCTTACTTCCCGAACAGCCCTCGTAATAAACTAAAATACAACATTAAATGGTTCTTTCAAATTTAATTATTCCTTTTACTTTCTCACTATACTATAGTATAGAGAAAGTATAGTGATCGCAAAAAAAAATCGATGTTGAGATTTTTGTGGAAATATCCGTTTTGGGAGCCCCTGAGTCCAAAAAAGTGGTTTTTACAAAATGTCTGTCTGTTTGTATGTATGTCTGTATGTCTGTATGTATACAAAGCTAGAGCGAAAACTATTCGATCGATTTTAAACAAATTTGCACCAGACATGTCTAGTAGGCCTGTATAGATGCACGAAAAATGGTTTTGTAAAACAACCCATATTTTGGCAAAAAACCCCCAAAAAATCAGTTATTATTTTTTTATAGAAAAAACTGCTCTAACGATTTTGATAAAATTTGGCTTATTTGTAACCTTTAATATACCCTCTACCATATGCAAAAACCCGCATCTTTCTAAAAGTTATCATTTAACTAATAAGAATAATAATAACTGATTTTTGCGGTTTTTTGGCCATAAAGGGGGTTGTTTTTCAAAACCTTTTTTCGTGCATCTATACAGACCTAATTGACGCGTTTGGTGCAAATTTGTTCAAAATCGATCAAATAGTTTTATCTCTAGCTAATAATAATAATATTTATTAGTTAATCTCCTAGTTTAAAATCACCTCTCCTACCCCTCCTACAATAATGAAGTCACTGTGAATCTGTTTATAATAATTTAAATATGTTTGTGAGAAAGTATGTGCCAGTTTCTGGTACCGTTTATTTACTTTCTCACTATACTATAGTATAGAGAAAGTATAGTGATCACAAATAAAATCGATGTTGAGATTTTTGTGGAAATATCCGTTTTGGGACCCCCTGAGTCCCAAAAAGTGGTTATAAAATGACTGTCTATATGTATACAAAGCTAGAGCAAAAACTATTCGATCGATTTCAAACAAATTTGCACCAGACATGTCAATTAGGCCGGTATAGATGCACGAAAAACGGTTTTGAAAAATTTTGAAAAACAACCTCCTTTTTGGCAAAAAAAAACCCCAAAAAATCAGTTATTATTTTTTTATAAAAAAAACGGCTCTAACGATTTTGGTAAAATTTGGCTTATTTGTAGTCTCTAATGTACCCTACCATATGCAAAAAAACGCAACTTTCTAAAAATTCTCGTTTAGCTAATAATAACTGATTTTTGGGGGTTTTTTGGCCATAAAGGAGGTTGTTTTTCAAAACTTTTCAAAACCTTTTTCCTTGCATCTATACAGGCCTAATTGACGTGTTTGGTTCAAATTTGTTCGAAATCGATCGAATAGTTTCCTCTCTAGATTATTGGTTAATCTTCTACTTTAATAAATCATCTCTCCTACCCCTCCTACAATTATTAAGTCACAGTGAATCTGTTTAATAATTTAAATATGTTTGTGAGAAAGTATGTGCCAGTTCCTGGTACCGTTTATTAATTTCATAAAATAATTTGCAAACTAATAAAATTTGTCATAGTCATAGGCCTACTGCATTATAAACTGACTCTTTATTGTAGTCATTAAGTACTTGCTCATTGAATCAGCTGACTTTTTATGGTACCTAAAAGTATTTTATTCAAATGGTTCAACTACTTCCCAACTGATAGCAGCACTATCATACATCGGTTAAATGGAGTATGTATTATAATGGATTAAATGGATCTGTAGACAATTTTATAATAAATTTTAGTTAATTAAGTGTTCGTGTGATTCTAGTGCACAGTATGATAAAAAGTATCGTTCATAACTTGTATCTGAAGTGCTTTTTGGTTCTTGATCGTTTGATGAAACCACGATCTCGCACCATAGACATCCACTTTAGGTACTAGTGGTGTAATATACTATTGTGTGTCTTTATTAGTGATTAATTCCGAATACTCATCAAATCAACGTCATTTTCATTCACTAACATAAGTATTTGTTTTCTAACATTTCACTGCCAGAACTCCGAAATCGTGCTACAGCTGTTGCACATAATCAGCTGATGAATTCGATTCACCGAGGACTACTGCACTTCCAGGGACAGCTACAAACATTTCAACTTCCTCTCGCTGTTCAGGAAGGAATCTCTGTACGTAAGGCGATATTAGATCTCTGTTAAGTTTCGACAGATCCTGCGGTCCTGTGAGGAAACTGACTGCGAGGCCTACGGCGACGGTGATGGCCCAGCCAAAGAGCACGTAGTAGAAGAAACTGAGGCGGTAAAGGATGAAGACGTCTGCAGGGTCAACACTGAAAGGAAACGAGTTGGTTATTCAAATGCAATTCAAATTGGTGCAATAATGAATTGGGACATCATAGGTGTTTTTATTCTAAAACATTAGTTTAGGCTTGTCATGGTTTTAACTATTGAAATGTTATATAGTAAATTAAGTTACTACGTTATATACAGAGTGCCCCTCCAACTAATACATTGTGATAGGGTATTAAAAGCCAAATTCATAAAGTGTTTATAAAGCGTACAAATAATCTATAGGCCAATATGAAAAATCCAAATACCACTCCCTGACTCATCTCGAAATCTCAAAAACTGCCAAACGGATTGGAATGAAATTTGGTATGTAGCTTATTTAAAAGCTCTAGGTGTTCGCTAAGAAAAATTTTCAAAAATTTTTTAATTTTAGGGGGCTTTAAGGGGGTAAAAGTTACTAAAAAAAACCACCTAACGGATGGAATGAAATTTGGTACAGTAGAACTCCAATTATCCGGATTAATTGGGACCGGACCCGATCCGGATAATCAACTATCCGATCCGGATAGTTGGATTTTAATCGAAAAAAGACACTTTTTTTAGGAGAAAAACGTAAACAAAACACAATAGAGAACATTTACGGTATTTATTATGAAAAAAAATATCAATGACAATGTTTACATTAAATAATATTTACAAACAATACTAAATCACTGTAAAATACATTATGTTTTTAACATATAAGGCAGAGAGTCAGCTTTTTTGCTACCTTAAATCGATTCCGCGCCGCCAAGTCTCGCATCCGTTTGGCTATGTTCTTATTCAAATCTGATCCGGATAATTGGCGATCCGGATAATTGGAGTCCGGATAATTGGAGTTCTACTGTAAGTAGCTTCCTCTACGGCTATAGGTGTTAGCTAAAAAAGGTTTTAAAAAGTTCGGAATTTTGGGGGGGATTGGGGGGTCAAAGTTACTAAAAAAAACCACCAAACGGATTGGAATGAAATTTGGTACGGAGCTTCCTCTAGAGCCTTTAGGTGCTCGCTAAGAAAGGTTTTCAAAAAATTCGAAATTTTAGGGGGACTTGGGGGGAGGAGGTCAAAGTTACTAAAAATCACCATAAGAAACACATAGTGTAATATATTTATTGATTTTTTTTTATTAATATACCTACATTTAAATTTGATTTATCTATCCGCGCAAAGCCGGATCGAGCCAGCTGGTTTAGTATATATATAAATGAGACAACTTTGCACCCACATCCAAACCAATTTTGGGGGCTGCTCAAAATACTAATTTACCGTATCACATTTTGGTCATATTTTATTATAACTTGAAAATTGCCTCTCTTCTATATATAAAAATAAAAATTTCTGTTCTGATCAATCGTCATTCCTGTGGAAATATCATAGTATGCAATAATCTGTTTGCACTTGCTATGCCTCAGGGGTTGGTGAGTGAAGCGAGCAAGAGTACTTATCAACTCCTATAAAAGCGAGTGTACGTATGAGCATACTCGGATTAACATTTAAACAAGAAATAATATAACATCTGATTTCACCCATTATCTGTAATACGCAAACAAAACCTAGCGTAGATTATACTTTGGGGTTATGTTTACAACTTCAATCAATAATATAGCCTATAATATTAATAACTTCTAAATCATTTGATCTATCAATATGAAATAAAAGGCAATTAAAAGATAATAATATTTTTAACTTTCTTTAAATATATATATATAATCTATACCTACTTATAAAAGCCAAATACCATTGACTCATCGACTCATCACAGTTTCTCCAAAACCACGAGGCCTACAAACATGAAATTTGGCACTAATACTCTTTATAGGCTCTAGACGCACACTAAGAAAGGGTTTCCGAAAATTCGAAATTTTAGGGGGGTTTTGGGGGGGGGTCAAAGTTACTAAATCACGATTTATCAAAACCTACCGAACGGATTGGAATGCAATTTGGTATGTAGCTTCCTCTAGGGCCATAGATGCTCGCTAAGAAAGGGTTTAAAAAAATTCAAAATTTTAGGGGGTCTTGGGGGGGGTCAAAGTTACAAAATCACGATTTCTCTAAAACCATCGAACAGATTGGAATGAAATTTGGTATGTAGCTTCCCCTAGGGCCATAAGTGCTCGCTAAAAAAGTTTTTCAAAAAATTCAAAATTTTAGGGGAGGTTTGGGGGGTCAAAGTTACTACAAAAAACCATCGAACAGATTGAAATGAAATTTGGTACGGAGCTTCCTCTAGGGCCCTAGGTATTCGCTAAGAAATGGTTTTAAAAAATTCGAAATTTTAGGGGGGTTTGGGGGTCAAAGTTACTAAAAAGAAACACCGAACGGATTGGAATGAAATTTATTATGTAGCTTCCTCTAGGGCCCTAGGTGCTCGCTAAGAAAGAGTTTTTAAAAAATCAAAATTTTAGGGGAGATTTGGGGGGTCAAAACTACTAAAAATCCCCACAAGAAATACATAGTGTAATATATTTATTGATAGGCCTATATATTTTTTGTTAATATACATTTAACTTTGATTTGTCTATCCGTGCAAAGCCGGGTCGGGCCAGCTAGTAATATATATAAACACAAAATCTTAACAAATATTCCTACAGGTTTTATAGTCCTTATAATTTTACACTCACATTTACCGAGTTAAAAATCCCCGTCTGCATAGTTAGGTAGGCCTAGATAAAGTGTGTTGTTTTTTGTATAAATGATGTATTTCTGATGTGTATCTAATTAATCCGCCTGTGATTTTTCACAGGGATTTACTAGTATAATAATAAAAACAGATTTAAAAGATTATTCAATTATGTACAAAACACATGTTTATCATCATTTTAACTCATCCATTTGAATAATTTTATTTTACATCGTAAAACAAATTATTTTAAGGCATTTACATTATTCTAATTAAAGAGGGGTTTCCTTATCTTTCACTAAACTCTTGATAACTATAAGCCAAATGTAGTAATTAAATTAAGCAATGTTTTCACCTACATAACAGAATTATTATGCATTGTGAATACTGTTCTATAATTAATTGTTGTAAACAAACTCGTCCTATTTATTTTGTACTTTTAATATATTAAAGCATCCACATGAGAAATGTTCACAATTTTAGGAGATATCAACGATTATCGGTTTCAATTTTATTACTTGGTATAAAGTTTTAATGATTTTTTTACAATGCAATCGAAAAAGTAGAAACAATCTTAGTGTACTTATATAATAATTCAGCCCATCTTCAAACAGTTTAAAGTATAGTTTTACGTTTGAAGGCCTAAGTTGTTTTTTAGGCGTTCAAGAATGAAGTAAAAAAATATTTACACTTTCAACGATTTTCAACGTCAAAGCCAATGAAATAGATAGCTAAATATAAGACAGTTCCTCATTTCCAGATATCATTTTCATTGCCTCTCCTATTTTGCTTCACTATAACTAGATAGATCGTAAAAATTCGGATATTTCCGTTGCGAACTATCATTGATAATTAATCTAAAAAGTACAGAAGGGATGCTGAAGCAGCACTGACAATACTGAGGACCTGTGGAAACCTCTCTATTCAATGCTGCAAATAAATATTGTGTTTCTTTGATACGGAAACACAGATACAATATGGTACTGACATGCCACAGATAGGTGTAAATGGACCTTAACTGTGTTAGAAACTCAAACAATACGGTACCATTTACAATAAAATATTTGTTTACTCCTTGAAATTAAACTGAGGTTCCATCTAGTGGCTTATTTTTAAACTACGTACACAAAGTCCTAATACAACATTGTTATTCAGAGCATAAAATAATTTTTAACGATTATCACAGTTTAGTGATGTTGAGTTAAAACACCGTAGGGGTAGAAAGGGATAAAAGACATCATCCAGAATTACTTTTTATAATAATAATAAGAATACTTGGTGACTTGTAAACAAAGGAAATACAAACAAATTATTGTATACTCTGATATTTTCACAGAAACTACGATAGATTAGTACAGATGCTCTTCAATCGAAGCAGGTTGATGAGATCGAGTAGCGGTGGCCTATACATAATGTAAGACAGAGATCAAAATAGACACACACTAATCCCAATAATTTTAATTACGGCATGCGTTGTAATTTCACCACTAACATTTAAATAATCAATGGTCAACTTTTCACACAGATTTTGGTTATGTCAACTAAAGTAAACAATACAACAAAAGATGTTTAAATTATAATACAGCAGGCTTTGTCGTTGATTTTTTATTTGTGTTTGCTTTTATATAACCTAAAAAAAAACTGTTGGTTGTGAAGAGTAATCATTACCGGATTCTAAATTTGCCAAGTTGATTGCTATGGTAATAAATGTCAATGAATTCAACAAACATGTGTTACTAAGTTTTCGATTCGAACAGCTGTTTTATCTGTTATATAGGGCTAGGAGTAAAATCCCACATTTTCACCATTTTTATTCTTTAAATTAAAAATTTTTCAAAACCCTTTCTTAGAGTGCGTCTATGACCCCTTAAGAATATGACCTTTGAAATTTCGTATTTGTATCTTTAGGTGGTCGTTGTTGAACGTTGATTCCATGTCAGTCAGTCAGGACAAAGCCGGTTATTATATACAGGCTGATTTTTTTAAGTGGGCCACCATTAGGATCTCAGAAAGTGTGAATTTTACAGCAAACTTTAAATGGGAAGCCTTTTCTTGTTTTTTGAGAAATTAAAAAATATATAGATAAAATATTTGTAAATGGCCGCCATTTTCCAATATGGCGACCAACATTGAAATTTCTTATGAAAACCCCTATTTGTTACGACGGATTTAGATTTTACATGAAATTTGAAGCCTTCTTTATTCTTGGAGTTTTTTTTTTTTATAAACTTAACCGTTTAGCCGCTAGGAGCGCTAAAAGTTTCAGAAACTCTTTATTCAACAACTATTAAAGAGGCATGTTTTACCATTTGCAAACAATAAAATTTAACTGAATATGTTTTACAATAGAATGTTAAAAAGCTGTTGCAATTTCACAAATACTTTATTTTATACAAAAAACATACTTAAATTATCTAAAAAAAATCGCTAACACAACCACTGTGTACTGCGTGAGTGCAAGTACAGCTCGCTTCATGTGTTCATGAAGATGGAGGACACTTTGAAAACATGCTTTAAGTTATAATTAATTAAGTCATCCTGACTGCCTTTTTGTGTACTAAAACATTTTGTTGCCATGACACAAAGAAGTTTCTCACTATAAGCTTTACAATGTAGGAGAAGAAATCTGTAAAAATAGTACAGTTGTCTGTAAGCTATTTAACAACTTTTAACAGTAATTTAAGTACGTTTTCTGTATAAAATAAAGTATTTTTTGTGAAATTGTAACAGCTTTTTAACATTCCATTGTAAAAAATATTGTACTTTGAGTTAAATTTTATTGTTTTCAAATGGTAAAACATGCCTCTTTAATAATTATTGTTGAAATAAGAGTTTATGAAACTTTCAGCGCTCCTATCGGCTAAACGGTTAAGTTAATCAAAAAAATGCTAACAATAAAAAAGTCTTAAGATTACATATGTAAAACCAAATCCATCATAAAAATAGGGGTTTCCATAGGAAATTTCAAAGTTGACCGCCATATTGGAAAACAGCAGCCATTTAAAAATATTATAACTACATATTTTTTGATTTCTGAAAAAACAAGGAAAGGTTCCCCATTTAAAGTTTGTTATAACTTTTGTCATTTCTGAGACTCCAATAGTGGCCTAGCACCCTGTATATAGATTATTATCGCTTTTTAATCTTAAATTTGTTTGAAGTTACCTCTGTTCCCCTTCAATTTAAACTTTTAAAAACAGGCATAATCAATAGCATTAATTTAGTATGATATCAAAATACTTACATGTCTTTAGGAACAACAGTAACATTAAATTCACATCCTTCCACAGAACTTGGTTTGTAAGGGAAGAGAACTTTCCCAGAAGCAACAACAGTCTGGCTCTGATAGATAAGCCACCCCATGAAGGTTAGGCCGGTTATAGCACCAGTCAGCGCACCCTAGGACCAAAATTGTAACATATTAGTGTACTTCCGTGTAAATTGTAAAATACATCTTATGTTTTATAACTATAGAAGATATTTCTAATTTGTATAAAATGATATTTACTTGTACAAATCAAATATCGTAAAATAAAGAAAAATACCACATATGTAGGATTTTAAAATATGCAACATGCTACTGCCTAAATTCAATTAAATTACAGCAGTAAATATTTATATGGTCGATTGTTGTTCAGTAAGCAAATCATGAGGCCAGAGAAATACAAAAATAATTCGAACACTCAGCTGAACCGCTGACTGAGTTGAGCAAATTTAGAAAATTAAGTTTATAGGCCTATGTTTTAGGGTTTCAACCAACAATTTGGGAAATAGGTCTATTCAGGACGGTGCTGAATAGCTGCAAAATGCTTCGCACGACATTCCGCATATTGGGAGTATCTTCAACACACACTGCATTGCACGCCAACCCCACGGTAAAATCCACGACATGGCTTTCAACCAGGTACTTTTATGGTATTTTACGTTTTGATCGATTTTGGGGGAACCAAGCGAGCTATAAGGTAGCGTATAAAAGCAAAATGTGCAGAATAACGTCCTACATTTATATTTGTAGAAAAAACTATAAAAAACATTTATTCTCGTAAGAAAAATCTAAAAAAACACTTACTTCCGGTCAAAAAACTTGCTTCCGGTTGTTGGATTTTTTGGCTTATGAACTCATTCAAGCGACATAGACAACCAACGTGTGTTCCAAATTTGGACCAAATCGGACTTAAAATGCGGCCGCTAGAGTGGGAACATATATATGATTTTTAATAATACCCCAAAATAAAAGTAATTTATTAAATTTGATTAAACTGAAATCATTTACGTTAAAACTTGAAATTTATTTAAATGAAAAATATGTAAAACATAAACAAAAACCAAACAAAATTGAAAACCACAAAAAGTGATTCGGATCTCAAAATCTTGCGGCAACCCGGTTGCGGACCAATGGCTCACAGAGATTTCAAATGATATTAAAAAAAAAAACACTTTATCCAAATAAAAACCTAACCTACCTTTTTGTTGGCCCAGGGTAAAAGTATCCCCAATGTAAACAGTCCTAACAACGGACCATTGGTAGCTCCACCAAGGATTATGGATAACTGAAAATTACAAGAAATTATAAATTCATTGAATCTTCTATTTGCGAGAATACAGTCTAAACATATATTTTAAATGCAATTAGATCAGAAAGGAAATCAAGCAAACAGTTGTAAAGTGACGGTAGCTTAACCCTAGAATGAATGGGCAAAAAGAGTTATGTAAGTGGGGACCTGTCTATATTATGTATAGATCATGTTTTTCTATCAAACCTGTAGTCTGTATGAAGTAACCTGTCCTCTGGATCGCTCGGCTACCTGAGGCTGGCTTGGGTCAAACCCCAGCCCTCGCTTCTGACTGCAGATGATTCCTTAATGAGTCTCGTTTCTGAATCCCTTCTAGGAAATTAACTTTCTTTTCATGATCATAATTTGTAAAGTTCCATCGAATATTTGAAAAGTAGATGATAAAATAAGAAGACCAATATTATGAAAATACATAACAATATTATTAAAACAGCATTTAAATTTACTTTATTAGTTATATGTTTTTCAAACTACGAATGTCACAATTAAAGCTTGTGTTTCACATCATTACGGTACCACCACGCGCATATTTTGTAGTGATTAATGTATTTCCTGAACATATTGTTAAAGTATGAAATAAATAGGTTGTGTTATTAATATTTTTTACATCGTTATTCTAACCCCCGGAAATTCTTTAACAGTTAATTACTCACTTCACTTCACGGAAACATATTAGCCACTCTGAGTCACACATCCTATAGTCCGATGTCAAAGTGGTGGTACCGTAATGATGTGAAACACAAGCTTTCCTTGTGACATTCGTTGCTTGAAAAACATATAACTAATACACTATATTTAAATACTGTATTATTTAATAATATTGTTATGTATACATTGTTGACAACATTGAATTTAATATCGTTACACAAAACCAACTCTATTGTTACCGCACACAAACAGGCTGCGCCTATATTGTTTGATTTGTTTACCAAATTATGTCGTGTTTGGTATCATTCTTCTTATTTTTTCATCTACTTTTCAAATATTCGATGGAACTTTACAAATTATGATCATGAAAAGAAAGTTAATTTCCTAGAGGGGATTCAGAAACGAGACTCATTAAGGAATCATCTGCGGTCAGAAGCGAGGGCTCGGGTTTGACAAAAGCCAGCCTCAGGTAGCCGAGCGATCCAGAGGACAGGTTACTTCATACAGACTATAGGAATGTTTTCAATAGTATAACACTATTAATTAATAAAATAATATTGCTAACAAACAATGATACGTAAATAAATTAAATGGTCTCAAAATTTTTAACAAAAAATTACATAAATATGCTATGATTTTTGATTGGGTTTGATTTTACATTCTTTATACAAGAATGATGCTAAAAAAATATTATTTAGTTAAATTTGTTTTAATGTTTTTGAAGAGGTCAAATAATAAACTATGTGAAAAAAGTCACGTGAGTGGACGGACTGGGTCTGACAGGCCCACAAACACGTGACAACTGATGACTGAGAACTAGTTAACAAACATGCGACACCAGTGCATTTTGTGGACTATTTTTGAAATGGCAACGCCTATGACCTTGAATCTAACCTTATATAAAAACTTCTGGGCCTCAAAGTCGCAGCCCGTCCGTTCTAGGGTTAACAAGGTTACGTTGATTTGACCCTGCTCCAGTTCACGTGTACTCTTTGTTTTCACTTCTCATTTCTCACTCTGCAATGTTGGTATTAGTTTCCAAATTAATATTAAATGGTAAACATAGACAAATTCTAATTTTCCTCCTATTACACTGACCAAAAATCATTAAAACCAATAAAAATGACCAAATGTTTTAAAACGATACATTAATCTATATTTATCTTCTACTTAATACAATAACCAAACGTGTCTTGTGCTCTTGAACCACACGAACACAAAGGCGCCCTACCAGGAGCAGAGTGTACCGCGGCGCCCACTAGCTTTCAGGGAAAAGAAAATATGTATATTAATACATATAGTCAGGTATTTTTATTTTAACCCTCCGTCGGTCGAACCTAAAAACTTAAGTGATCGGTCGCAGTGTATCAAATTGATACACTCATTTTAAAACTTTTTTTATATCCTTTAGATGTTGTTTTAAAATTGTATGTCCATTATGATTGTACTCTGACGTATCTACTTTATAATAAAGCATTTTATACTAAACCATATTTTATGTAATACGAAAGGAACAAAATATTCAGGGCAAATGGCTTTCTTGCAGTTCCTACAATATGGACACAGTTAGACGGCTGCGTTTTTCCTGAGTAGTCTCAGCTCGCCGCAGTAGTGAACTTGTATTGAATAATTCACCCACTAAAAATCATCCAATCTCAAAAAGACGAAAATTGTTGGAAAGGAAATGATTTAAACTGTAATTTTTGTATTTACAAGTTTTTTCTAAAACGTATATTTACATACATAATCGTCTTTTTAGTTTTGAGTTTTCTAAAAGCCAATGTCTGGCGAATTAATAATGCCAAAATGATGCAGAAATTCGAGTTTCTATGTCCCTCCTACAGCCCGCCCAGTAGGTTTTCTTAGTGAAACCTGTATAT
Organism: Philaenus spumarius; assembly: GCA_018207615.1. Classification (NCBI taxonomy): domain Eukaryota; kingdom Metazoa; phylum Arthropoda; class Insecta; order Hemiptera; family Aphrophoridae; genus Philaenus; species Philaenus spumarius. The sequence goes on along the minus strand of JAGFPH010001527.1, from coordinate 181,635 downwards.
CATTGGATTCATGACAATTTCCCCTATCTAAAATTTCCACCCAATCAAAAATCGCACAAATAGTTGGGAAGTTATAAAGCATTTTGTAGACCCTTGCAATTGGTCAGTTTTCTAACCAATAAACAGCCTTACTTATACGTCATATTTTTGTCATACCAGTCTATTTTTAGAAATATTTGTATATATGTCTGTGTAGTTATGAAGGGGAAAGGGTAAGGAAGGGCGGCTGTGGAGGGGAGTTCCCCATCAGTGTAGAAGAAAATGACACAATTTTTGCACTTGCTGGTATTAATTTGATACACTGCGACCGACGGAGGGTTAAGAGCATTATTTAAAAGTCAGTATAACGTATTATAACATTTTGACCCAGTTGAGTAAGAACAAACTAGTAAAAGATTAAAGGATCCTGGCAAACCAATTTAAAAGAATGTAAAACAATATTATTAAGATAGCCTAAATTTAACCTCAAAATTTCGATCTAGACAAAATTATTCAAAGGACAAATAAATTCACATCAGGAAACTAAAAATATAATAAAATAACGATAAACACTCTTATTATTAATAAATAACACTTAACTTACCTTTTTTTTATATACAAACCAAATCTAATTTACAAGCAGACGTGAGCCTAAAATAAAATTCGAAATGTTTCACATTTCAAATTTTATTAGCGTATAAGTTTATTCATGTAATATAGATTGTAATAGAATTAGATTTCAAAATTGTGTATAGTTTATTAATTAAGCAAGGTGTTGTAAATAATTAGAAAGGTGTTTAAAATCAAACAAGTGAGGTTATTGGCGAATGTGCTGAAAGATACAAGTTGTGCTAATCCAGACGGTACATCGATTACATCCGTAGATGAATGTTGAACAGCTGTTCCTACGATTATATGCGCGAGTGAATAAAAACATTTATATATCCTACGATAAAGCAGATAATTATTTATTTCGATAAACTAAGGCTTGTAAAAACAATATCAGTGTGAATATCAAATAAAAACATAAACATTTTCAACAGAAAACAAAATAAATAAATTTTCATATATTTTGTGTAAAAACACCGGCCACCAAAGTAATTAAGCAACAGAAACAATTGTTAGAGATTCTCATGACGGCACTGTTTTTCAGAACCGGTATATTTGAACAAAATGGCTTTTCAGTTGTTATATAAGGCTTGGGAGCATTCAGACGTGCTTTGAGGATCAAAAATATAATTTAGCGTAAAAGTAATTAAAAATCTCAAGAAAAGCAAACATCAATCAAATATAACTACAGCCAAGAGCAGAAAAGGATCTTAAACATTTCAAATAAAACTAATAATTGGTAAAGTACCATTTTAAACAAGAACTGATATAAGGTAATATCCAGCCAATTTCATTTAACCATCCATAAGAACAGTGACTTTATTTGCAGTGAAAACAATTATTCAAAATTCAATATAATCAAAGTAATTTCATAAACACCTTTAGGACTTAGAACATTTTAACATTTGTAGCATTAACTAGTTTTAGATATAATTATCCTGTATAGATTTAAGATTTTGTTACTGATTGTACATTTAATAGGCCAGGATTCCTTTAACCCGAGATTTAAGAGTCATAAAAATAAATTTAATAATCTTATAAATAAGTGCTCTACATATTAATACAGATAATTTTGTAAAAGTATAATTTGAAACTTAGCCTACTTGTTAAAGAATAAAGAACTATTTGTAATACAAAGGCCTAATTTCATTTGTCTTTTAAGTAAGTGTTGATCTTAATATTACAGAAGATCTTAATATTACAGAATATATTATTATTCAAATCATTAAATATTATTATAATAAAAGAGAGAATAATAGAATCTACTTTTATAAATTGGCTTCCACAACTAGTGGGGCATTATTAAAAAGAGAATATATCATGAACTCTTATTATAAATTGGCGCAACCAACGTGCTGACGTATTAAGTGTACAATCATATAGTTATTAAGAAATATAAGCAACTTTTAGGATCATTTAAAAATATATTAACATTAGTTAATATATTATAAAACAAATTAATATTTTCAAACAAATTTAAATTAACACTAGACCAAATATCTTAAATAAAATGGCAGCAGAACAAGCTAAATATGAATTAAGGGATCAGCCTAAAGAAACTGAAAGGAAAATAGAATCCGATAAACAAAAAAGAAATGCTAGGGTAAAAAGGAATGTAGATCAAGTAGAGGGAGAATTAGTGCAGATAGTTGAGGTAGAAGAGGTTAGGCCACAAGAAGAACACAATTTAGAGTTTCCAGAAGTTAGGGAAACTGTAGAAAAGGTAACAGATGAAAATAGGATGCTAAATATGTTGCATGAATTGATGTTTCAAATAAAAGAAAGTTCAGAAACCTTAAATAAAAACTTAAATAAAAAATTAGAACAAAACTCAGAAAACTTAAATAGAAAACTAGAACAAAATTCCTACCAACTAAACCAGCTAGAATTAAAATTAGAAAATAAACTAACTACAAATTCAGATACCCTAAATAAAAACTTAAATAAAAAATTAGCAGAAAATTCAGATACCCTAAATAAAAACTTAAATAAAAAATTAGCAGAAAATTCAGAAACCCTAAATAAAAGCCTAAACCTATTGGAAAGTAAAATAGATTGCAAATTATCTGAGAACTGTAGTCAAATTTATGAAATTAAAGAAGAATTGTTGGCAAAATTTGATGAAAAAATTGAGACTAAACTTATAGAATTTAAAAATCAAATCCTATTAAACCAAGATGAATTAGAAAAAGATATTAAGAAAACTTATCAGAAATTGGAGGACAAACTAACTAAACAGAATGACACAACTAAAGGGGAGATAAACAATTTAAAATTAAGCATAAATGAACAGGGAAAACAAATCAACAATTTAGATCAAACTTTCGACAATAAAATAGTAGAAATTGGAAAGAATTTGGACCAGGTTAATTTGAGGTTAAACGAAACCGAGGAAAATATTAAACAAAACAAAAATGTAAGTGGCAATCCACAAATATTATATGTAAGCTGTGAAAATAATAACAACGATACCAGTATACCTAAATTTGACGGAAAGTCCAACAACCCAATCGAATACTTAAAGCAAATAGAGAGGCATATTATTAAAATTGAAAATAGGAGAAGCATAGAAGGTAGAGAAAATTTAAATATTAGGGAAATCATTGATTTGTCGATGGAAAACAATGCAGCAAGGTGGTGGCAAATAGTACGGGAAGAGATTGACAATATAGAAAGTTTTAAAGAAAGAGTGATTGAGAAATATTGGAACGATGAAGTACAAAACGGTATTAGGAACAGAATAGAGGTAGAAAAATATAGGCCAGATGGGAAGTTAAGTAGAGCAGAATACTTCATCGAGAAAGTAATAATTATGAGGAATCTTACACCTACACCTTCGGAAGACGAGATAGTTAAGAGACTTACGAGACACTTCGACGACAGAATTAGGGACGCTAGGCGAATACAAAACATAAACACGATTAGGGAAATGGAACGATTTCTAAATGAAGAAGATATTGAAGAGAGAAATGAACTGGTAAGGAAGTTTGAAGAGAATAGGAGAAATTTTAGGCAAACAGAAGTAGAAAATAAATTTAAAACGCCATTTAGGGAACAAAATAATCAATTTAACAGAAACAGAAATTTTACTGGATTTAACCATAACAACAATAGAAATAACTTGTATAGGCCACAACACAGAGAGAACAATTATGTAAATAGACCACAATTACAACAATATAGATACAGGGAATATCATAGGCAACCAAGGGAAAATAACCAACAGAGATTTCAAGATAGCCCACCCAGACCAAACATGGTACATATGAGAAAGTTTACTGATGTAAGAGAACCACAAACAAATAGGAATGTAAACATGATACAGGCACAAGAGAAGACACAGGAAGTTGTATGTGAAGCGACTCCTAATTTAAACTGTTAAGCACTGAAACATCCATTGGAATTATAAATAATATTAGGGAAAATAAATCAAAATTAAAAGATATTTCAGTGCAATCAAATAAAGGAATTTTGGAAGTTAATAAAGAAGAAAATTTAATAGAATCATTTAGGCCTAATTTTGAAAACAATATAATAATCACCACTGTGTTAGTGATAGAAAATTTTTGACTGAATGTGACCAGGAGGACAAGATAATTAGAAGAAGAGGGTATAACGAATTTAACCCAGAAATAAATATTAAAATAGGTGAAATAGATATAAAAGGTTTAATCGATTCAGGAAGTAATGCGACATGCATGCAAAAAGAATGGTTTATACAGAATAGAAACAGGTTAGGAAGATTTGAAGAGTTACCCTTAACAGGAATTAATATCATTACAGCAACAGGAAAGGTTAGCCGAAGGATTGAAAGTATAATAATGTTAAATGTTAGAATTGGAAAGATAATATATGAAATGCAGTGTTTAATAGTACCAGATTTATTAAGAGAAGTAATTATAGGCATGGACAGTATTGGTGAGTTAAAAATGAAGTTGGATTTCGACGAAAATAAAATAATAATTAATTATAATGATATGAATGAAGTAATAAGTATGGATAAGGAAAGAAACGATGGAATTAGATGTGAGTTGATTGGACAGAAAGAATATGATGCGATAGAATTAAACAGATATTATGATAGTGGCTACGAGGTAACAAATGAAATAAAGGACAACGAATTAGAAGGAAAGGAAAAATTAGGAACCAACGTTACAACAACCAACATAAATTAGTAGAATTTGAGACAGGAGAAAAGGTGTTGCTAAAAGAAACTGGTTATTCACACCAAGTCAGAGGAGAAATGTCGAAACTATTCATGATTTATACTGGACCATACATAATCAAGGAGAAGATTGGGAAATCCACCTATATATTGGCATATATTGATAGACCAACAAAATTAAAAGGAATGTTCCACATTACCAGTATTAAGAAATATTATGAGAAAACTTCAGATAGGGAACTACATTAAAGTTAGATAAAAATATGTAAAGGGAGATTGCAGTAGGAAATTTAATTAAACAAAGTGTTGCTTAGATTTCTGATAATTATAATTAGTTAATTTTCAAAGTTGTATAATTGTAAAGTTTATGATGTTTATGTTCAGTAGTTTTAAGAAATGTTAATTGTTAATAAGAAATGTATATAAGTAGGCTTAGAGCAAAATGTTATGAAAAGAAATTTATAATTTATTAAAAATTTTCAATTTTATAAAAATTTTAAATTTGGAGGACAGTTATAACATTTTGACCCAGTTGAGTAAGAACAAACTAGTAAAAGATT
>JAGFPH010001527.1:140564-156322 GCA_018207615.1 Philaenus spumarius | reverse complement strand
TTGGATTCTACAGAATCTGCTATACAACAAGGCCATAGCCAGGAAAAATTTTCGGAGGGGGGGCAGGTCAGGACCGGGGATTTGAATTTAAACCCTTTTAACACGTTCACTGCTAAGGACGCACATAAGAGCTTGACACTGAACACTATGAGAAGCGGCCAACACACAGTGCGTTGCACGCCAATCCCCGAATTGGGAGTATTTTCAATACACAATGCATTGCGTGTTTTTTTAGAGTAAAGTATTTTTGTTGGACCTTCATAGTTTTCTTATTTAATAGATCAGATCAAGCTCACAAAAGAGTAAGGCTGTAACCTACTGCATCCATGTGTATTGTACGTTGTAGTTTAATCAAACAAATCTAAATATCAGTATGCATGCAATGCACAATGATGTAAAATAAGTTTTTGGATCCTTTGTTGTGTTGTCTATTTTATAATTTAATTTGCACTTCTTAAACCTAGTATGCTATAAAATAAAGTTTATAACTTGCTTATTATAGATGGGGTGCGCTATTCTGATCCCAAATTGTACAACAGGTTGCCAGACAATATAAAGGAAGTGCATTCCGTTAAAATCTTTAAAAACAAACTCCAAACTTTCCTCACAAAGCAGGCAGTTTACTGGGTGGAGGAGTAGGCCTACCTTAGGTTTTAAAAAGGTTATAATATTATTTGTTAAGTTTATTTGTTCGGTGTGAAACAGTTTGTACAGTTTTGTATGATTTACTGAAGTGAAAACTTGTTTAGGCGCACAGAGCACTTTTTGGAAGAGGTGAAATAAACGAACTCGCGATACGCACTCAAAGTGGGACGCATTTTTTATTTCATCTGTGATTTCTTCTTCTTCATTAGTTTACACATGTACTAATATAAAGCGGAAGTTTAATGTAACAGCTGATCGTAAAAGAAGAAGAAATCGACAAAATAAAGTAGAATAAAATAAATCTTTCAGTTCAGTTTCAGAATATTTATATTTTAATAAAATTAGTAAAAGTTAAACTGCTTGTTGTACGCTGAACAACTAGTGAAGAGTGAGGACAATAGACATGAACTCTGGTCACTGACAAAACTTAACAAGCATGGGGTGATTGTTAGAATGTTACATCTCAGCTGTCGTTTTATTCTAATGCAAAAATTTTAAATATCCAAATTTCCATGAAAATGTACTATTCCCTTAAAATACATGTGTGTATTAGCTAGTAGTTATTAGCATTAAGATATGATCATTAATTGGTGAGTATTCCCGCAGCAAAGTTGATTAAAAATTTCAATATTAAAGAAAGTCAAAAAACAAATATTACACTCAGTAGTATAATTAAAAACAAAAACAAAGTATTCTTGTCGAAATTTTGATTAACCAAGTAAGTTTAAAGTGATTACCGTAATCAAAAAAGTATACGAAAATTCAAATTGCAAGAAAAAGCTAAAATAATACCAAATTAAGTACCAATATGGCTGGAAATATTATAAAATAATTTAAAAAGTGTAATCACTGAGTAGTTTAAGTAATATTTGTTGAGAATTGAACAAGTTGAGTTCATAGCTAGGAAAGAATAGATTTTGAAGAAACAATTGTAAAGGGGGGTTTTTCTGAATGAGAAAGTAATGAATGAATAATAATTATGTAATAAAATGTACTTAGGAAATGTTCAGTAATAAGAAATAATTAGATTTAGTTGCTTTACACAATGGAAAGGAGTAAAATCTTACGTGTTGAATAACTTGAGAACTAAGCCGCGTAGAAATGTGATTGACATTCGTATATATGCGTCATAAACTATAAACTACGATCTGTGAAAGTTTGAATGTTGAAAAGATAGTGGTTTGGGAGATGGGAACATTTTGGAAAAAATTGACAGTAATGGGCAGTTTGTCATGTCCGAACGAAAAGTCTAGTGGTCAGCTTCGGTGTATGTCACGTGACGCGGAGTGATACGAGTGTGGATAAAATGTTGTAAAATTGGTTCCAAAAGTGACAATTTAAAACTATAAACTGTAAAAATCTTTAAATAAACTAAAAATTAATCGATATATAAAAAGACTTTGGTGTAAAATAAAAAATTTCAGAATCACTAATTTGTTACACGGGTTCGCAAAATGTACATCGGCCGGGCGGGCATAAATATGGCAGGTCGAGGCAGCTGAAGAGGGAGAATTGTTTAAGACAGTATACGGTCTACATCACTTTGTACCGAATTGTGCTAAAATTTTGCCCTAAGTAAGAGAATAGAATTGAGTCTTAGTTTTCTTTAAAGTGGGCTACTTCGTAATTCACGACAACGGAACGATCCTGAGGGTTAGCGGAGGTCTTGGCAGAAATCGAAGGCGATCGAGGGACGAAACCCGTACTCCCACCACACTTTCCGTGAACATTCAGGAAGGACGCACAAAATACGTCTCAAGGTATCCAGAGTCGATTATTATTATTTTTATTATTGTTTTTCTTGTATCTAAAAATTATAAATAATAAAATAAAATTGTATACCGCGGGATACTCACCTTTTCTCATTTAGAATTTCAAATTTTGTTTGTATTATGTGCAGCCTAGTAATCAATTGTGTCAAGAATTATTGTATATACTTATGAAAAGAGACTATTCAAATTTTGGTATTAATTATTGGAGAAAAGTTGAATATTTTTTATGTTAAATAAATGTTAAATATCAAGGAGATATTATTTGTTACTCAGAAAACGAGAATATTATTGAAAAATTAACCTTTGGGCATTTCCAAATGTATAGTGTGTAAATTGCTAAAATAAATAAAATTAGCAAAAATAAAAGAAGTAATTTGAATATCTTCAATACAAATAAGATCAAGTGCTCAGATCTTATGCATAAAACTTTATTTCCAGTAAATCGTTGTTTTGATTGTGAAACAAAGACACGTCCTGTAAAAAGGGAGTTCAAAGTAATTTAAAAAGAGAACATTATACTTTCTGAGCTAAAGCCGGTAGGACTAAAAAGAATTACATTTTTTATATTATACAAATATATATATATATACTTAAAAAGAATCAGAGCCCAACCGCCAGAAGAAACAGCTGACCTACAGAGCTGTGGGGAAGAAGAATAATTCGCTCATTAAATATATTTGCGTTTATATATGTGTATGTTAGAGTAAGGAAAATAGTGGTAAGAAGTGGAAAATATTTAGTACAATTTATGCAATTTATTTACATCAAATTTGCGTAAATAAGCAAGGAATTTGATCGGTACAGAAGTTAGGGTAGAGTAGGTCAGTGATCGTTCAAACGGAAGGGGTTCTTGGAGCGAGTTCGCCTGGACAGTACTCAATAGCTGAACTCAATAGCTGTATGGGTTTAATCACATCACGCTACCGATGAAATGGATATTGTGCTTCCTCATTAAAATAGTTAACTTGATAATACCTCTAAAATGATAAAATTTTGGACTGAACCACTATAAACAACGATTTATTTTCATGACAGTTTTCACTTCTGTCGGCAGTCTTGCTTTCTTTTCTGTATTTACTTGTATTATATTTGTACTAGCTGGCCCGACCCAGCTTTGCACGGATAGACAAATCAAAGTTAAATGTATATTAACAAAAAATATATTATATCAATAAATATATTGCACCATGTATTTCTTATGGGGATTTTTAGTAACTTTGACCTCCCCAAACCTCCCCTAAAATTTCGAATTTTTTTTAAACCCTTTCTTAGCGAGCATCTATGGCCCTAGCGGAAGCTACATACCAAATTTCATTCCAATCCGTTCGGTAGGTTTTGAGAAATCGTGATTTAGTAACTTTGACCCCCCAAAACCCCCCTAAAATTTTGAATTTTCAAAAACCCTTTCTTAGTGCGCGTCTAGAGCCTATAAAGAGTATTAGTGCCAAATTTCATGTTTGTAGGCCTTGTGGTTTTGGAGAAACTGTGATGAGTCAATGGTATTTGGCTTTTATAAGTATAGATAGATTAATTGTGTATTACTGTGTGTACGTGTATTGTATTGTAGGCCTCCTATACTCTAAATATTCCTTACTACTTGCACTATGTACGTTGTACACGTGACAACTCAAATGTTTACCGTAGCAAAACTATTTGCACACCGTACGAGGCTAAATAAACTTAGCTAAAGTAAACTAGGTCCCACCAAACATCTGGTGTATGACATAGAAACTGTTGACAACGCAAGCAGGGTGTGAGCGGTGGTTGTAAATTCATAACCAAAAACACCGGGTTATGCCACCGCTTCTAAACTTTTACGACTCTAGTTACTATCAACACTTGGCAATCGGTTTCCCCGTAGAAGGGTCTGCGATGTCGGGGTACGTTTTCAAGTCGAGTACTTCAGGGAACATCCCAAGACATCCGGCGATACCTACCGTAAAATATAAACAAAACTCACCTAGCTATCAGAGACATAGCGATAGGGAATACGGCCATCTTCTTTCCGCCCATCAGATACTCCGAGACAGTGTTCTGGTTGCCCTTGTAGAAGCCAAAGTAGACGCCGATAAGAGCGGATAGAACCAGCATCGTGCAGAACACGCAGTATTCTTTCCAGTCGAAGAGCAAAGTTTTCGTATCCATTTCTCAACCCGGACCTGGAATAAGAAACCAAGAAAGAGTTAGACAAGGATTATTTATAGTGAATTGAAAAAAATTAAACCAATTGTAGTCTCAAGTTTGGCACTACATGAACTGTACTTGCAAGTAGGTTAGGGTATAACTTTAGGCGGCTACTCCAATGACAACTCAGAAATACCAATTCAAAAAACAGATTACATAGTGTTATGCTTACTAAAACATATTTCGACCTTTCACATGCCTATTTGTTCTATTGCTATTGCTAAAAGTCAAATTCAGTCTATGGACTGTTTCTATGTAGGTTACCATAATCTGTACATATAAAAGAAGACTGAGGCCCGTATTACACTGTAAAATATTTTATAAAATATGTTTTATAAAAGATGGTATCCATCTATTATAAAAGATTTGAAGAGTGATTCTTTTACTTTCTCCACCCTACACGTAGTATATGGAGAAAGTACTGTTTTCATCCAAATTTTCGAATTTGAATTTTTAGTGGAATTATCTGTTTTGGTGCTTCCTGAACCCCAAAAAAATGTTTAGTGGAATTATCTGTGTTGGTGCTCCCTGAACCCAAAAATATTTTTAGTGGAATAATTTGTTTCGGTGCTCCCTGGACCCAAAAAAGTGGTTTTTTGGTGATGTCTATCCGTGTTTCCGTGTGTCTGTGTGTCTATAAGTATGTGTACAGAGCTGGAGACCATACCAACGGTCCGATTTTGATGACATTTGGTATGTAGGTGTAGTTCTGGAATACCTCCAGACGTTTTTAGATTTTTAAGGGGTTTTACACCCCAAAAATGGCAAAAAAACAAGAAAAATCTAAATTTTTCAAAAACGGCTCTAACGATTTTGATAAAATTTGGCTTATTTGTAGCCCTTAATGTACCCTACCATATGCAAAAAATCGCATCTTTTGAAAAATTCTCGTTTATTTAATAATAATAATAACTGATTTTTTGGAATTTTTGCCAAAAAAGGGGTTGTTTTTCAAAACCTTTTTTCGTGCATCTATACAGGTCTAATTGACATGTTTAGTGCGAATTTGTTCGAAATCGATCGAATAGTTTAAATAATAATAATAATAATATAATGATGTGTGTTACATGCATCTAATATTTTCCATTGTAACATTTTCCTACTTTTGCAATTCTAAATAACCAAATGCTACTCTTGGGAAGGTGTAAGTTTCAACTGGGAGAAAGTATGTGGCAGTTATCTGGTACCGTTTATTTTATAAAACATTTTGGACTTGCACTAAAAGGTAAAAATGTATCTAACATTTTACAAAAAGGAAATGCTAAGCTAAGGTAATTTTATAAAAGAAATGTTATAAAAGAAATATATTATAAAAGATGGTCCATTACACTATCAAAGATCTTTGTCAAAGATCTTTTATAAATCACATACTTTATAAAATATTTTACAGTGTAATACATGCCTTACTGACTGAATGACTTATTCATAATCAATAGGCTATACAGCCAAAATTATGATAGCTTTAAGATTTTTAAGGCAAATTCATACAACTATTTAAAAGTGCACTACGAAAAGCTTTTACAAAATATAAGGTTTTTGCAGGGTTTTAATGGTTGAAAATGATCAAAATATGGTGGATCACTCCCAGCCCGATAAACAGATAAAACAGCTGATTTTAATCAAAAGCTTAGCAAAACATTTCTAAGTGTGGCCTATATACTGAACCAACCGTTGAATGTATTACCGTAGCAAAACAACTTAGAAAATTTAGAATCATTTAATTATTGTTCATAACCAATACAGTTTTAGGTTAGGCTAACAAAATAAAAACAAACGCAAAAAATAAATGAAAGAGACTTACTGTATTATAATTAGGCCTACATATTACAAATATAACAGATGATTGGAAGCATATGTCATACATTTTTTTAGGTTAGGGAATAGAAAACACAAAACAACCAAGAAAGTTTATTACCTACTATATCATAACTGAAACACCTATCACTATTTATAGGTGATATGTTCACCGCTCAATCGCCATTTCCGTGAAAATATCAGAGTATAGAATAATCTGTTTGCATTGGCTTTGCCATGGGTCGCCGCCGGCGTTGGTAATAGCGAGCAGGGGCGGGAGCCCCTAGTATCATTATAAACTGAAAACAGGTTGACCAAAAATTAATTATTAACAATTTGTTTTCGTGAAGAACTCAACTATTTCAAGTTTTCACTAGAAGTGTTGTTACAAGGTACAGACATTGTCTGCACGTAAAATTTAAAATTAGGCTACAAGTTTACAGATGGCTATCAAAGGTACGTTAACATTGTATTATTCTTGTTTAGTCTACCAATTTTGAGACAGTTAAATATTTAGGTTACCCTAATTAAACAAACTGTGGCCGAGAATTGAAATATTTAATACAATTATGGTCACTGTAGGCTACTTACTAACATTACAGTATTTTTCTGTAAACCATTCACCAAAAAATAAATATAAAATTGTAGAAAATAATTTAGCAAACGAACGCGTCAGCTGATTTCTATTTTCTTACCACAGAAATGCATGGTTTTTAAAGGGCTTCAATTTTATGCGAGGCCGTAGCCAGTAAAACTTTTCGGGGGGGGGGGGGGGGGGACAGGACCGGGGGTTTGAATTTAAACCCTTTTAACACGTTCACTGCTAAGGACGCACATGCGAGTTTGACACTGAACACTATGAGAAGCGGCCGACGCACAGTGCATTGCACGCCAACCCTCGTATTGGAAAAATGTTCAATGTAGGCCTACTGAGCGTTGCGTGCTTCGCACGCCAACCCCCGTTTTGGGAGTATTTTCAATACACAATGCATTGCGCGCTTCGCACGCCAACTCCCTTATTGGGAGTATTTTCAATTCACAATGCATTGCGTGCTTCACACGCTAACCTCCGTATTTTGAGAGTTTTCAATACACACAGCTATGCGTGCTTCGTACACCAACCCTCGTATTGGGAAAATTTTCAATGTACCGAGCATTGCGTGCTTCGCACGCCAACCCCCGTATTGGGAGTACTTTCAATACACAATGCACTACGTGCTTCGCATTCCAACCCCCGTATTGGGAGTATTTTCGATACACAATGCACTGCGCGCTTCGCACGCCAACCACCGTATTGGGAGAATTTTCAATGCACAGAGCATTGCGTGTTTTGTTAGAGTAAAGTATTTTTGTTGAACCTTCATAGTTTTCTTATTCAATAGATCAGTTCAAGCTCACAAGAGAGTAAGTCTGTAACCTACTGCATCCATGTGTATTGTACGTTGTAGTTTAATCAAGCAAATCTAAATATCAGTATGCATGCAATGCACAATGATGTAAAATATGTTGCTTTATCTTCTGTTGTGTTGTCTATTTTATAATTTAATTTGCACATTTTAAACCTACAGTAATATTAATTTTTACTACTAAATTTCGGGATTTCGGTTGGGTTTTGACCCCCCTGGCTGCGGGCTTGATTTTATGTACTCACAAGTTGTAAATAGAGTTTCTACGGTTTCCGCTGACGTCGAATAACTGCCTGAGATCAAATTTTGTATAGGCCTATCTCTTTCCATTTTTTAAAATCAATAGAGGCGGTAAGGTTTCAAAAACACCCTGTATTAATCACTCACTATAAGTTGCAAAATCTTAACTAAACTTACCCTGTTCTGTTTATTGCTTACAATTTCGTTTCGGCACATTGTCAACATAGTGTATATACTTGGGGGGTTTTAAAACAGTGTTTACAAAATTAGAGTCATTTGTAATTTTAAACATCTGCGGGTAGTAATATTTATATTTGCAAATAAAATTACGAAAATTAAGTTGAAGTCAAATGAAAATCTACAATTTTACTTCTTCAGGTTAGAATAGTGTTAGGCCTATTATTCGCACCAGCTGATGTCATACAGCAGTAATTATTTTCTTTCAACAATAACAATCAGCTGGGAACATCAACATGTCTATCAGCAAAATAAACACAGTCCTCTTTTGATGCAAATAGTTTGAATGGATTGTTTAAACAGTAGCTAGAGTATACAAATAGTGCATTACGTTAAAAATACGAGAAATTACATCTTCAGTAGAGTAATGAGACAAACATAGTTTTTGTTTTCATAGTACACTTGATTTATTCAGAAAACCTAACCTGAAAATTGAGCGAGTTTTTTAAGTAGTCGTTAACAATGCCGCCTAAAAAATCGCCACGTTCTAAAAGTCGATCGTCCAAGAAATCGTCAAAAAGTAAAAAGCACTCCAAAGACGAAACAGAAGTGAAAATCCCCGATTACTGGTTGGACGATTTAAATAATCTGAAAATCAACGACTCGGAATGGCGGTGCAACGTGACGCTGTTGGTGGAAAACAGTAACGAATCCTCCATATACGTCGACCATTTCAACGAGGCGTCCGTGACCGGTCTGAGGAAAGACGTTAAAACCATCAACAAATTGGACGTCGTCAAATGCGCCACGCAAAACTGCGTCGAGAACAGCAAACACAAGAAACTGACTCCTTTCAGCAAACTGTGCAGCGAAATTTATAAATTCACGAAGGTGAATTACTTCTTACCGATTCCCCTTTTCTTGTTGGCACCGCTGATTAAGTACATGATCATTTTTTATAAGGAAAAGAACATTGAGCAAAATAAAGAAATCATGAAAATGAGACAGGAAATGGAAGCCGGCGATGAGGAATTATTTGCGTCCGGAAAACCGGGTAAAAAGGGAGATAGTAAATCGGGAAAGTCGCCGAAGAAAGGTTCGGTCACGGGTAAAAAAGGTAAGGAAGAAATAAAAATTAAAGAGGATAAGAAATCACCGGGTAAAGATAAGAAAATAAAAGATAAAGACGGTAAGAAATCACAGGGTAAGGACGATAAGAAAAAAGGAAAATCAGACAAAAGTGAAAAGAAATACACAAAACTCCTGAAAAGGGGAGAAGAATGGAAAGGGGTGGAGTTGATAGACGATGCTCCGATGGACGGACCTCAGCTCTACGTCGTCATCTCTACAATGCTTGACCACGACTTGCCCTTAGAGTTGATCAAACTGGACGTACCTTTAAACGCAATAGTCGAACTGCAAGCAGACAAAGACGACTTGGCACGCCTACCGAAATATTCGGAATGTTTATCGATCGATTCTTATCCGCAGTTACGAACTTCCAGTTGGCTTTCCGTTCTGCGAGAGTTTAAACGTAAATCGAGCCCGCATTTGAAAACTAAATGCAGGACGGTAATCGAAGACGAAAACGCTTACTACGAAGAAGTGAAAGAAGGTATAGACTATTTCTGGCAGAATTTCAAAGGAATCGTCAACGACCTGAATTACGCCCCGTTCTTCAAAGACGTAATCATGTACAGTTTCCTGCCCGTATTTAACGACGCGACTTTAGATCCGGCAGATACTCAGAAGGAGCTGTACGATCAGATATCGTTCCTCTTGTACGATCTACACAATGTGACGGAAGAGTACAAACGGTACAGAAGTGAAATTAAAATTTTAGATTTGCACGATGAAAACGTACTTTCTCTGTCCGACATGGGAGTCTATAACAAACTGTTGGATCCAGTTCCCCATGAGATAATAACCGTACCGTATATAGTTCACTGTATTATAGCGCAAGTCGAAGAAATACGGGACGGCGTTGTGCCTAGCTGTGTGTTTTTTGAAGAAAATTATTCGGTCACGTTGAAAGAGAGTGTGTTGGAGGAGGAAGCGGTAGATGTTAAATCGATTGAAACTGGTAGCGATGGAGCTCAGTTAAAACTGTCAGTTAAGTCTTTACCGGCGAGCCAAACGAAAACTGTGACGTCACCAAGTAGATCTAGATCTTCGGGAAGGAAACGGAAATCATCCGGTCACTCGGAAAGGAAATCTAAATCATCTGTTCGCTCGGAAAGGAAATCAAAGCGTTCTGAACAGTCAGAAATAAAATCATCCGTTAAGTCTGAAAAGATTTCTGCCATAGAATATCTTTCAACCAGGTCTCAGCTTTCAAATATTTCGTCCAAAACTAAATCCTCCACGACGCCTTACGTAATACCCTACGGAGACAAACTGTCGGTGCGGACGTACAATTACGAGATCGTCGGCAGTTATGTGAAAGAAAATTCCGATATAGTCTTACAAATCTGTTGGAAACATAAAATCAATCGTTATTTTGAAAACGAGAAAAACACCGATTTATGTAGCCTACTTCCCGAAGGTATTTTCACAAACTGTACAAAAAACAGTATGGTATTTGTTTATCTGCACATGTTACAGTTAAAACATATGATTGATAGTAATTTTTTTATAAAAACTAGATCGTTTACGAAACACGACGCCGAAGGGAAATCTTCGCTCGAGGTTCTATTCGAAAATGAAAATCCTGATGAGCCGTGTCAGGACGGAGAACAACGCGATTCATTGAACGAATCGTGCAGAAGTGAAAGAAAACCCGATTGTAGTGCGTACAGTTTAGTGAACTATTTCAAAGAAAGTTCAGATAATTCTACTTCTATTGATTCCAACTTCTGTAGACCTTACAAAGTAAAGGTTACAGAGATTGATGATTCCACGTTGACCGAGCCCAAAACAAATTTAATGAAACTGGATAAAATGACTCACATTGACGGTGAATATTTCCAAACGCCGGAAGAAGGAAAGGTCATCGGTGTTGGGAAAAGTTCGTTCGACTATGGAGGTAAAGAGTTTTTTAAATTTCTGTCACAAATGGAAAAATTGAGGCAAATAATTGTCTACGACGAACAAAGTGAAGAAGAAAAAGGAAAGGTCATCGGTGTTGAGAAAAGTTCGTTCGACTATGGAGGTAGAGAGTTTTTTAAATTTCTCTCACAAATGGAAAAATTGAGGCAAATAATTGCCTACGACGAACAAAGTGAAGAAGAAGGAAAGGTCATCGGTGTTGAGAAAAGTTCGTTCGACTTTGGAGGTAGAGAATTTTTTAAATTTCTGTCACAAATGGAAAAATTGAGGCAGATAATTGCCTACGACGAACAAAGTGAAAACTTACAGGCAGCTAGTCGTTTTACAGAGAAACTACTTTGTTTTATAAGTCCGAGTGAGATGGACGCCATCGACGTGCCTGGAAACGAAAGTATAACATTCGAGTCGATCAATTTGGGACAGACTCCGTCTCGTTTATTGGAAAATAAAAGAGTACGTAATGGAGGCTATTGTACATTTTACGATGTTGTTGATGTTGTACTTAGATTTAATATGCATAAAATGAAAGGTGATAATATGGAAGAAGAAAATAGAAAACTATCTTTGGATTCAAAAGGTAGATCGTGTACTGCTAAATCTATGTCTTGCCATTCGATAAATTACGAAGAGCAAATCGCTGAACAAACAGAATCGGATGAAATAAGTATGTTTACCAAGTCTGAAAACATATCAAAAGAGATCAGCGTTAATTCAATTGACATCAATATAGCCTTATTGAAAGAATACTTTCCCATCAAATACGCTTATTTTGAAGAACTGTCAGTACGTATAATGGTTCAAACGTTGCAGAATTTGCTCTCACAATTCAATTCCAACGTCATACGGTACTGTCCGGTAAGTGATCAGCTGATCGTCATGTTTTACGACGGTTTTCAAAGGGGAAAACGAGTGCACAAGGAATGCTGGACGGCCCGCTTGACGACCGACATTGGTTCAAGAGATTTCGTGGAATACACGTTGGACGAGGAATCGTCCTGGTTGGAAGCGGAAAGAAACAGGCTTTTACAAGAAGAAATAGCTCGAAATCCGCCGACCGTGTTCGAAATGGGCGACTGCGCGAGTGCGTACACGGCGATGCTAGATTCTTCGTATCCGAGTGAGGATTTCATATCGCACAGATCTTTAAAGTTCGAAAAACTCGTGGAAGAATTACGCGAGAAAGAAAAACCCGAACTTCCGCCGAAAGGTAAAAGATCTAGATCGAAATCGAAAACGGGTAGAAGCTCGTCTACAAAAAGTGACAGAGGATCGAAAGGATCGAAGAAAACGAAAAAAGGAAAGGATAAATCGCAAAAACAAACTGAAAAGAAAGCACCGGAAAGTAAAAAAGAAACTAAAACTAAAGAGGCTAGAAAAAGCCGAGAACGTAGTTTTAAAAAAGAAAAACAATTTGCATTCGTCGGGTACGATTTAGGGCTACCTGTTCGGATGCAGTTTTCAGGAGTCGTTAAACAACTTGATTTTGAAAATCTGTGCAAGATCACGTACAAGCTGACCAAACGGTTGTACGGGCACGAGCGCGTCAGTATCGAAGTCGAAAAATGTGGACACACTTTGTACTATCACAGTCTGAGCGAACAGAAACACGTCCGATATTTCCATATAGTGCATTCGTCGGGCATTGTCGTGTATTTCACAAACGCTGATGTATTGCCTTCAAAAGCTTCGCCTAGAGAAGAAGATGTAAATGGTGAAGAATACCTGACGGTTAAAAACAACGTGACTCCTGTAGAATCAGAGGACGCACTCGGTCCGAACGAAACGGAACTGCGCAACCTCCGTACAGAACTGCCGTGTAGGTTGAATCTATTCACTGATTATAATATGAAAATATCTTTGCCCACCGGTTTGTGGATTGAACCAGTACTGGGACCGGAATTTACGTACGTGCGACAAACGTACTTCAATCGTGGGCCTCTTACAAATTCTATTAAAGACGAAGAGTATCGTTGTGTTTTGGAAAACGGGTCTGTCGTCAAATACATGAAAAACGGACACGTCATTGTCTTGTGCCCGAATAGTACGATTTATACACTGAAAAAGATAAAATGGCCTGGTGACCTGAAGGAAAGTATAACCGAAATGGAAAGGATATCTAAAGGAAGTAAACAGGGCGGTGATTTGAAAGAAAGTATAGAGGTTGAAAGGAAAAGCGGGATGGATAAAATATCTAGAGGAAGTAAACAGGGCGGTGATTTGAAAGAAAGTATCGAGATTGAAAGGAAAAGCGGGATGGAAAAAAATTCCTTAGGAAGCAAACAGGGTGTGACATCGAGTACTAGTGAACAAAGTAGGATATCTCAGACGAAAGTCACACAATTTGAAGTCGTTCTGACGACCGGAGAACGTTTGATATTTAATGAAGATGTTTCAGAAGAAGATACGAAGTTGCTAACGTTTTCAACTACGGATATCTTTAACGACAACACTCTACTGAACAGGGCTGATGCTGTGAAAGTAATACATCTATACGACGGTTCAATTGTCGTGGACTTTCCCGACGGGACACGGACTACATCTTTTGTGACGACGGACTGCGAGGAATTGTTTTGCGACTGGGATTTGGAAGAGTATTCAACGTGGTTCGCGAAACGTCCGGAACCAAACGACGAACAATGTACGTCGGAAAAAAGCGCCCAACAACAATCCGACTGGAGTTTATCCAAATACACCGTGTCGGAAATAAGCAGTCGTGAGAAAGAAAACGAACTCGTCTGTTTCCCGTCCGTCGCTAGTACGGCGTACTTTTTCGACATTAAAGACGAAGGTTATGTCGTTGTGAATTTGAATTATAAAATCGAACACCCGAACTACGCTACGGTGAACTTTGACGACGAGAACCAAGAGATAGAGTTGTGTTTGCCTTTCGAACTGAACATTCACCTGTCGGAAGAATCCTACGTCGTACAGTCGGGCAATGAAACTCGAGTCCACGTCTACGGAGATGAAATTGTTTACGAAAAAATAAACGAACAACTGGAATGCAATCGACGGACAGAGATACAGCTGTCGAATTTAAATAAACCCATATTGTCCACGACCGATTTGTTAGGAAACACGATAACGATCAGTAAAAAAGGTCGTATTAGCAAGTTTGCCAACGTGAAAAAACATAAACACCTGAGGTGTTTCGTTATAAATCGGGAATGCGACGGTTATGAAATTGTAAATTCAGAAAATGTAAGCAGTCACGTTAAAAAAGTAAAAGACGAACTAGGCTTGGTAGAAAACTACACTAAAACTAATATGACTAATACATTAACGTGCGTGGAAATGAAGGACGTGAATATAAAGTGGTTAAAAGATTTCGACAAACTCCCCGATACTAGACTGTATAATTGTATTTCTACCTTCGGCGATGAAGGATGGGCGCATCCTTTTAAAACAAAACACGAACGGCCACCGCGAAATTTCTCACCCGACATCGTACTGTTCAGAGTTTTTAATAAACTATCGACGAAACATCAGCTGCTGGATTTTCTTCTGGCGCATTTGATTAATCTACAAGATGGCACAGATTGTGAGTTTGGTGAAATCAACACAGATGAGTTTCTTATAGAAAGCCTGACCGTAGATAACGCATTCATGTCTGATCTGTACGCCGAGGCGAAAACCAGACACGAACAAGTAACAGATTCGTGTTTGAACGATTTGAAAGAAAACGCTGTTAAACGACTGTTGCACAGAATGATATTTGAAAATCGAAAATACAATAGGAAAATAATCGCTGAAAACAACAGGTACGCTTTGTTGAACGGAATAACGCCTCCGTATTTTGAAACACCGTCCGGTCAGTTGTACTTTATGTTGGGATCGATTGTTGATGGAATCGAAGCTGAACGGGAGAAAACCGTGAGAAGACAGTCGAAATTTAAACAACTTGTTTTAAAGTATTTTAGAGGAATTAAAGTGGATTAGCTAGGCAATATGTATTATTATTGTTTTATTAATATGAGTTTGGATTATTTTATGGTTTACATTTATTTTCTTTAGTTATTTCGTGTTCATACTGTTTAATAATATTTACTAACGATACCTCTTCTCACTTGCACATTAGATGTGGAATAATTGAGCAATCATAATTTGAATTGTTGCGGTAGGAGTTAACAAATAGAAAATGTAATGCGTAACAAAAAAAAGTGTTATTAATTGGTTGCTATGGCAATCACAAATAATATAAAATACGAGTAACGAAAAAGCGTTATCAAATTGGTTGATATGGCAATGAATGTAAATACATTCAAGAAACATGTGTTTTCGTTTATCAATTTAAATTAAGAGACGATCGGTTCCGTACTGCGTATTTCAGAAATTATCGTCAAGCGCTGAAATACATTCAATAAACATAAAATATTGGTTCATCAGTCTAGGTCGAACCTAAAATTTTCGTGTGTATATTTAGCTTATTTTACCTGCCTTAACGGCAACATACGTACAATAATTATAGGTTAGGCCTAGAAAGTAATTTCAA
>JAGFPH010001527.1:82532-97923 GCA_018207615.1 Philaenus spumarius | reverse complement strand
CATATCTTCTCTTGTTTGGAAAGACAACAGGTCAGTACAGATAGCGCCAATTAGGATGGAGCGCGAAGAGGTGGTGTGCAAGTCTCCTACGCCGGCTCCCACCACATTTCCCCTCTCGCGGCGGAGTACAGTCAGAGCCACCTGCCCTACCTAATTCATGTCTGCTATATAGTCGTGTTGATTGTATATCAACACTTTTTGGTGGTGACTGTACTGAAGACTGACAGTCGAGTAGGAGAGGGTAACAGCGCATGCTCAAGTGTCGCTTCACGCTACTTGGCACTATCTGTAGCTGTTTTATCAACATATATTGGTTCTTTGCCTATGACAAATGTCTTGTGATATGATAAAAAATTAAAAGCTGAAATAAATGTTTTCTGCCCAGCTGCATATACAGGGTGCTTGGTAGTCAGTGTCAGAAATGTCAAGGCGTTATTGTGCATGCAAATTGCAACAAAACTAGCAATTCGGACAGTTCTATCTCACTTCGCCTTCCAGAAACAGTAATTTTTCGATTTTTCAAATTTCTTGACATTGCCCATGAAAATCTATTTTTTTCAACTTCCAGATTTTATGACGTGTTTGGAAAGTACACAAAATTTTCTATCAGAATAAGTATAGTTTGCCAAGCCAAGCCCTATTAAAATCTACTTGAAAAAAATATTTTGGAAAATTAAGAAAAAGGGCGCTACAACTTACTTAAGTGACCTTTCCTATTCGCCTAAGGGGCGGCAGCGGGCGTTAAACATAATTATTGACCTGTTTGTGGTGAAATAATTATAATAAATACCCTATCTTCGTTTTAACATTACCCCTCCGATGAAACTATTACATTCCTTTATCTCATCTCAGTTGTCTACATTTTTCATATTCCTAATCAAATAACAAACATAGTCATTTGTAAACATCTGGAAGTTTGCTTGAGGAAACATAATCCCAATATGCGGAATGGCGTGCGAAGCACGCAATGCATTGAAGATAATGCCAATATGCAGAATGGCGTGCGAAGCACGAAATGCTTTGTGTATTGAAGATACTCCCAATATGCGGAATGGCGTGCGAAGTACGCAATGCATTGTGTATTGAAGATACTCCCAATATGCGGAATGACGTGCGAAGCACGAAATGCTTTGTATATAGAAGATAGACAAAATAAAACCTGAACACAAGAAGAAGACCTTCAGAACCTTTTATTTTTATATAGAAGATACTCCCAATATGCGGAATGGCGTGCAAACCATTTTGCAGCTATTCAGCACCGTCGTGAATAGACCTATTTTCCCAATTGTTGGTTGAAACCCTAAAACATAGGCCTATAAACTTAATTTTGGAAATTTGCTCAACTCACGTCAGCGGTTCAGCTGCGTGGTCGAATTATTTTTAGTTCAAGACAGTTTTTATCTTATTCTACTTTTAGTTTATTTTATAACAGCGGTATTTTTCTCTATTTAGAGAACATGCTAAACTTTTTTCTTTCATAGGAATTCCCAATACAGCCTTAGATTAAGGTATTCCTATTTATTTCTAAAATATTTTAATATGTAACATATAGTTTTCAAATTTTTGTTTTTTTTAAATTTATTTTATTTGGTACTTATTTTGTGGAAACATAGTAAATTATTATTCTCAGTTGAAATTGTTTTTAAAAAAATAGGCAACTATGCGAGTCAATTCTGAGATCTCCTCCATTTGGACACCCATCAAAAAGTGAAAAGACAATTTTTTGCAGGGCTTTTCAATTTCTTTTTTACATTTAGGGGTGGTTTCACCATCTAAGGGTGACCCCAATTTTCGGAAGTAGTAACCCAAAAAAACATAAAGTACAAGTGGTCTGGTCCGTGAGGCATTTCCTGAGGTCATACCCAGCGTTTTAAATAGACTAATTAGTTTTTGTAAAAATAAACTCCTAAAGCTTTTTAATTTGAAACAAAAGCTATTGTATTTTTTTTATTAATTTATTGCTGCTACTTTACAATCAGCTGATTAGGTTCATCAACTTCAATTGTTTCCAGAGCAAATTTTAGATTAGGCCTAGCACAAAACTTAACTAATAATTTCATTAAGAGCATATTATTATATATACTTGGTTAGATTGTACTTTTTTCAAATTGTATTGTTAATTAGTTGCGCGTGCATTTGGTTTTTATATGTATAAATATTTAATGGTTTCTGTTAAGTATTTTCTGGTTTGTCTGTTTATTTTGTATTATAATTAAAAACAAAAATCAACTAAATGTGTATAGCCCATCAGATTCATTTTGAAAATTAATAAACTAAATAACATGCAAGATTTTGTTATGAGGAAATCGTTATGTAACACAAACATTGTTACAACAGGTCTTGGTTGCTATGCCCAGAACGAATAGACGTGAACTATTAAAGTTGTGCTATACTTTTATAAATGTGTTTAATGTAAAAATGATTAAACCGAACTATATTATGTGTTAATGATACTGAACATAACAGTTTTCATAACTATTCATTCAATTATTATACATTATTTCCGTCAATCCTAGCACAACCCTTTTATTTGTGTTCGTCAACACGTTTCGAATTCCTCCATTCATGAGACTTAATTCAATACTGGATCCATCCGTTTGAAACTCGTCTTTATATACCATCTAGCTACGCCCCTCCCCCAACCGGTAGGAGTACCGTCTCCCGCGTAACACGTTTTGATGGTTTCACAAACCTATTTGTTTATTTTATTTTTTAACATTTTCAGATTTTGGATTGCTATTTCTGATTGTAAATTTGTTCATTAATATTTTCTCTGTTCATCTTCAGTTTGAAAATTTCTATATAGAATATCTCGGCTGGATTTACATTTACTGGACATAAAAAATTAAACAGTTTTTCGGGAAATACATGCGAAAGTGCCATTTAATACGAACAACACTAAAGAACAGATTTAGTTAAGACTATAGAAGAAAGGGAGGCGTACGATAAAAATGGGAGTATAAAAAAATAGAATGTAAGTACGATGCAACATATATAGCCCAAACAGGATGAAAATTAAAAACGAGATTTAGGGGATATACTAGATCTCATAAATACGAAAAAAGTGATTCAAACTATGTTACAAATCTACTAAATGAGGGCCATTTGAAATGAAATATTCAATAAAGCTCTTATACCAGTGTAACAAAGACACTTAAATATAATGAAAAATATGGAAATGTTTAAACTGATAATGAATCTGGAGAAAATATTATTAATGAACAAAATAACAATCGCAAATAACGTTACACACCAGGCAGTACGGTTGGAGGGGGCGTGTCTACACGGTATAAAGACAAGTCTCAAACGGATGAATCCAGTACTGAGGTTGGCTTTGAGAATGGAGGCACTCCGAAATGCTTCGAAGAACATAAATAAAAGGGCTACGCTAGGATTGGCAGAAAATTGTACTGAAAGTGATTATTCATGCAATACCGCAAAGGTTATATTAAAAAGTGTCCACTTAAATAAGACCATGGTGTATAAAAATACAATTTTTTTAATGGGATTTCAATGGCTTGTAAGGTGTTTTTCTTAAATTTAAACGTTAAATATTATTTTAAACATTTTGGTAACCTTTTGTCAGGCTTGATTCAATGTATGTGTTCGAGGCAATACTTCATTCCCAACATTATATAACTTTAGTGAGTAAATCCTATATAATAAATATTTTATTAACAATACAGTGTTTTAAATTGAAGGGAAAATCCTGACATTCACAATAAAAATTCATGCTTTTAAAATAGCTTAGCTTAGCCGATAGATATTCTCATCTGAACTAGCATGTGGGCTATTTCGCAGTGACATATTTATTAACAGCTGATTTCAATTTTTTAAGGTTTTGTTACGAGTAGGCTGGTTCCATTTAGCCTCCATTATGTGTTATATAGTACAAATTTGATCCAAACATTTAAAATTACTTTTATTTAGCATCCTTACCTTTGAGGTTATGATTCAACCCACTTTTATTTTTATAAAAATGTGTATGGAGGAAGGAATAGGTTGGTGTGTGGATCAGGGGCTCTTCTTGTATTTATTTAAGGAAAACCTAGTCAGTTTTTTTGACTTATACATAACCGACTACAACAATTTTTTTTTTGCTTTATAGTTTACAATGTAAATACTACTTGAAGTATCCAGTGCCGTCGACTCCGATGGCTTCTATCCTCTTCCTCCATTGTCCAGTATGCGTTGTTTTGAAGCATATTAAAGACTATTTGCTAGCCTATTCCGAGCAATTTTCTAACAATGTGTCTGTTGGATAAAAAATAAGCAAAAGCTATAACCTAAAAAACATATGACAGATTTTAAGCTTTGGCTAAAATTTTTCAGCTTTTGATAACTAGCCTTAGCTAAAGGTTATTCACCTCACTTTAACCAAGTGCTAAGACTAAAAGCTTTGACTTAATAGTGAAAGCTAAAGCTAAGACTAAATGCTAAAAGCTTTTGCTTATTTTTTATTCAACAGACACAATGTTCTGTACGTAATACTATGGAACTAATAACTTAATAATATTGATGTAGACATCACAAAACACAGTTTACAACATGCATTTACTGAAACATTAGGCTATACAACAAATACAGAGCATATTGCCATGATATTAGGCTTTCGATTCCAAGTAGAGCTCATTGCACACTGGACAGATTTTCAACTGCACAGAGCAAACATTTGTGTTTACTCATTTGACAGCAAAATCACTGTTAATATTGCCGAGTCAATTCTTTGTTTAGTTAATTAGTTTTATTATTTCAAATGAATATAGATAGAACAAAGGCGTACTTTAAGATTAATTGCGCTTATTTTATAGAACACCTGCATTAAAACATAATTTAAAATACCACGGCCAACGTCAAAACGATATTTAATATACATTAGCGAAAGCTAAATTGCCCTGATACGATTTGCGCTAGTTTATAAAATGCCGAGTCTAAAACGTATCTTAAAAACAATGAAAAGCTGTAAAAAAAACCTTAACTGAACGACTATTTTCAAATCTGGGAAAAGTGTAAATTGTCACTAATCACCAGAATTAAGAACATGTAAAACAAAGGTCGTTTCCCAAGGTATGTGGTAAACAAATTGTAAATCACAGGAACACTGTTACGTTCACAACATGAAATGCTAATGCAATATGTACGTCACGACAAAGGAGAAAACGTTAACAAATTTTGCTAATTAAATTAAAATTCGCAACCAAACCTTAAACTTTTTTGAGTATTTTGTTTTAAAACAAATACCCAGATAGAAGTATATCTAATTTTTTGTGGAAATAAATAAAATTTATCGTTATAATTAATTTATAGTTGCGTGTGTAAGCGTGCATGTGGTCACGTACAACACCGATTGAACAGCGACGGCAAAGCGTACGTCTTCATACCACTATTGGGATATCTGTAATGGTAAATTTTCTTTCACAGAAAATGTGTTCAATGCGCAACCAGCAATGTTCGTAACATTTTACGTTTGTAACAGTAAATTACATATCTGTCAGACGTGAAAAAAATACACATTGTTGTGGTGCCCGAGCGGTCAGAGGCTGTTCACTAATGGTGTGATGGTGACAAACCACCTTGGGCTTAGTACAGGTTAGAGTTTGGTAGAGGTTATTTAAATGACTTGAAGACTTGATTTATCATAATATTTATATATTGAATTAATTATGCAAATATCATATTACAAAAACGTACACAGCCTAGGAAGAGCTCATATCTCACTCAAAAGATACTCTTAGCCACTATAGGCTTTACGTTACACATAAACAAAGTTAACGAAATTACAAAACATACTAGTACAATTATTATTATTAGTTACTAAAACATTATTTAAATTATAAAGTTATTGTATTAATTATTGGCACACACCCTAGCATCTCAGAAAGAATTAGTACAACTCCCAAATAATACAGCGACCATCGTGTCACGCACTAGATTACCCGAGTGCAAGTTTAAAAGCACAGGAAGGGATTGTACAAGGGTGAATGTATATAGCGTTTTTCAGTCAATCTTTTAACTTTATTTATACACTAATTTTGTTCCTCGTTTTACCTGTTTAATAATACATACTGTTTAAATACTAGCCTATAGTGAATACATAATTTATGTAATTAAAAAAAATTAAAAATTTCTATAAAGATATGCTTACTTGTAACTTAGCTAGATATATAGGACAGTTTGACAGAAGAAGTAATAATATAACATACAACAATTTCACAATTATTGTGAAATTTAAACAAACAGTATTACATTGAATTCAATTTTAAAAAAAATAAAAAATAAACAGCCTTAGAACAGCATCAGTGATGTTCACTCGCAGCGCAATCAATCTGGAAAATAGAATCAATTCAAAACAATATCAAGATCAAAACAGTTGAACGGAATACCAATACCAGAGGAATTGTCGAAAAATGGACGGAAAATGTTTGAGGAATGAACGGAGAAATATTTGAGAGGTTTTCGATGAACAATTGTTATCAAGGGAATGAATGTGAAATGTTTGAAAAATAAGAGGAGTCACCTGAGAGATTTTTGATGAACGTAAAACAATAATGGAAGCAGAAAGGTTGGAGTAATGAAACTAGAGGAATAAAAGGAGGCAAATTTGAGGGGTTTCAGATGAGCATAAGCACAAAACACAACAAATTTCTGTTGAAAACAAGCTTGGGCAAGAGTGCATTGTATGTTTGAGTCATCACATTGCAATTGAATCCAGATTACTAAGAAAATTAGCGAGACCGCATGACTGAGGCAAATTTTTAATAAGACATTGCGATTTAATTCAGATATTTGATCAAATAGGCAAATTATGATATAATTCTGGTATTGTCCACAACAAGTGTGATCGAATTCAATACCACAAACATGTTTTTAAATACTGAAATTGATTTAGTACAAGTTACAGAAACGTGCAATCATCTTACAGAAGAAAGTTTCAATGCTTCTCAAAATTAAAAAGATTGAATTCAAATGTTTTTAAAAAGAAAAAATTGCAATTTAATTTCAATATTTCACAATATAAATCGAGCTATAGCAACTGGAGCGTTCATAAAGACAAGATTGTGATTTAATTAAAATATTTTATAAATTAGGCTAAATTGAGTAACCTTAGTAGTTTAAGATTATTCTTGCAGATGCAAATTTTGATCATATTTCTCAAAATATGTAAGATCAATTTATAATAACGCATACGTTTTTTAAAATGTGATAGGCCTAAATATTAAATAGTTCCAATATTTATTTTATCTAATAAAGCATAATCAAATTCGAGTCGTCGCAGCTAAGGCAAACTGTTGTTAAAGAAAATTGCATTTAATACAGATGTTTAAAAAAATAATCACGATAAAGTTATAGTACAGATACCGTCGCGAATGCTGGCATTTGAGCAAACTGCTACTAACCTGACTAAAAACATCAGTACCCTTTACATCTTTGTTTAACACGTTTACTGCTAAGGACGCACATGTTAGCTTGACACTGAACACTGTGAGAAGCGGCCGACACACAGTGCATTGCATGCATGCTTCGTACGCCAACCCAAGTATTGTGAGTATTTTCAATACAGAGTGCATTACACGCCAATTTTAAGCCTATGTGCTATGCACGCAAATGTGCGTCCGCTTTAAAATATTAGTAATTATTTCGTAGAAAGGTTCAAAAATAAAATAATTTCTACTCATTTAGGCTACAAATATAAAAAATAAAAGGTAGGCTTCTAGCATAGGAAATACAAAATTTGTGTAGCAGTGAACGTGTTAAGGGTGAGGTAAACATCAACAACTACTTCATTTGAAGGACGACTCACATTAGAAATGGTGTGGGAAAATGTTTTCTTCTCCACTTAAGCCCTTTCCCCATCTCGCCAGAGCGAGGTCGTGCCAGGATTCACGCCGATATCTGTATATATTTACTTTTTACGATCTGTCGTACATTCCTTGTTTTTCGTCGGTTTTTATGATGGCCGTTTCGATTATTTTAATCAGTCATTATCAAATATCCAGCGGTTCGCACACTGGAAGATAACATGTTCGAACATCTTATTGACACCAACCACGGATATAATACAGAATAGCATTAAAGAACCCGTAACGAACGCCAGAGAAGAATACGAGATCTACAAACAACAAAAACCAGACCCTGATATTTTATTGAACGGCAAGTCAAAATTCCAGTCACACACACTTCTTGATATTCTACACGAGCTGGACAACAATACCAAGTTGAATTTGACCGATCAACAGCGCTATCCGAAAACGCTAACGTCCGACAGTGCGAGTTCGAACCTAACATGGTAGTACGTGCCAAATACCTTCTGCTGCGGTTCTAATGTGATTTTAACTTTATATGTTTGTAATGTACATTTAAAAAGTGTTTTATGTATGTGTAAGTGTTTTAAATGTTTTAATTTTGACAAAGTTCCCAGTGTGCGAACAGCTGGATATTTGATTAAAATAGTCGAAACGACCGTCATATAAAAACAAGGATTGAACGACAGATCGCAAAAGGTAAATTTATATATTTATAAACAATCCAGTTAGGCTACCACAAATAAGTATGGAAAGTTATAGTTCCTACAATTGTCACAAAGTGATTTGGAATATTTTGAGGTTCGGTGTTTTATAGTTCAAGTTTGAAAAACGGCTTGTTACCTAAATAGCGAAAAAACAAAAATTCTCGATGGTTCTCATTTATAAAGGTTAGTTACTAAATATTCAAGTATAATTCTCAATTTTCCTAAAATTCAAGGCTGCTGGACAGCCCGTAAATGGAATCAAGAAAATGGGCAAGGAATGGTAAATATATTCGAGAGGTTTTTTGATGAACAATAAATGAGATAATACCAAACTCAGATCTGATGAAACAAGTGCAATCAAGAGAATGGGTGAGGAATAATTGAGGAAACAATAAATAGAAAAGGACGAATAAAGTAATAAATTTTACTACTAATATTATTAAATAAATGGGAATGTCTGAATATAGTTTGTTATTTTATAATAATAATAAATACATTTCAGTTGTATTATCTTCCGAACAGGACTTGTTCTACAGAAAGGTTGAACTTCTTAAAAAATTCATCTCATCACCTTCAATTATCAAAGGTTAAGTTTATATCCACATAGTGGTGGACACAAGGAAGCACACATAATTGTTCACCATTAAATGGTCAACACAAATAAAATTTTTACAGAAGGCTAAAAAACCACAACCTCCCATTGAATTTAAAGAACAAGTACATGCAACTGTTTCAGATTTCACAAAATTTAAAATAAATCATGCACATAAAGGTTGGGACCTTTTCTGTTATATCCCCGCATTTACAAACTATTTTCTATAGAATGAGGATTAATCGGGAATGTCCAAATAACTATTTATAACTACTCCATAACATAATATAAGGAAGGAAGTTTCCAGTTTTTGTTGATATTAATTCAAAACACTTTGTTGACCCAGTGAGTGGAGCGCTCACACAACGGGTGGAATCGTTATGGACGTCGGCAAAGCACCGTAACAGAAAAGAGTGTGGCACAAGCTGTAACATGCTAGATTCCTATCTCTGTGAGTTTTTGTGGCGACACAGATACCAAGGCACAGACTTATTCGACCAGCTTATCGAAGACATTAAGTTGTTCTGGCCACCAGAGTAACGATAAAGTGTAACAACTGTTAGCAATATGAATAAATTATATGTGTGTTGTTTTTGGGTTTGCGAGATAAAAAGTATATGTTTAAAAATAGTTTATTATTTTTTTTCTCAACATTTATACGTTTAACCCTAGAACCGGCAGCTTTAACGAAAATGGATTTTTTTGCGTGTGCAAGCATTTATTCAAAAATTCGCCAATAATAGTAGGCCTAAATGAACCCCAATCCAAAAGTGTTCCATAGCTTTTTTGTAGAGAAAGGTTCAAAGAATTTGTATATGCCAGTAAATAAATGATAGATGTAAAATGTACAAAGTTATTAGCTCAAGAAACAAAAAATGTTCAGTTACGAAAAATAAAAGTTCAACTTTAAGTCTACATAAAAAGTAGTAAACATTTTTTGTAATTTTTTTAAAATGTAAAAAAGTTTTGTAATTTAGTTCTAAATAGAACTGTATAAAAACATTTAACATTTTCAAATTTCTTAATTTGAAAACACGAGATCTTGTTCCTTTTTTTTTTGGGGGGGGGGGGGTTTAAAGGCGAAAAACCTGGGTGGTTAACATCATATTTTGAAAAAAAAAACTGTTTTTATGTTCCTACTACAAGCCTGCTATCAAAAGTATGCCAAGTTAGAAACGTAATTTACTAATATATGCTTTGCCCAAAAATGAAATATTAGTATAACAAAGTGTAGAGAATAAATCAAAGAACTGAACTGTATACTCGTAAATTATGTTTTCATAAAAGTGTTTGACTTAGAATTATTTTAATAACAAAAGTTAGAAAAATATAGAAAACTCTCGTCTGTACAAGATGCGCGCGCAAACTCCTATTTCTGGCCATGTTGTAAAAGTTCGTTAGGCTTCAGATTTGTACGTTAGATGAGCCCGTATTAGCAGTCACTTTCCCACGGTCCTACACAATAAACTGTTCAAATATAGCATATTTGGTTTACAGGGAAAGTTAGCTTGAAGCATTATGTTTACAAAGATACCAAAATATCTCTAAAAAACTATTGAGGTCACACAGATATCACGTGAAATAAATAACGCTGTTTATTGGTTGGAAAACTGACCAATTGCAAGGGTCTACAAAACCCCTTACAACTTCAGAACTATTTGTCCGATTTTTGATTGGATGAAAGTTTTGGATAGGGGAAATTGTGATGAATCCATCGATCTACTGGGCGGGCTTTAGAGATTGACGAAAGTTGAGTTATTTCGTTATGTTTTGTATGAATTTTCGGGCGCCGATTAATTTGTAGAAAACTAATAAACTGCAACGATGATTACGTATGTAAATATAGAAGAAAGAAATTGTAAATAGAAAAATTAAAGTTTGAAATATTACCTTTCCAATGGTGTTTGTCTTTTTGAGAGTGAAAGATTTTTAGTGGGTCAAATACTCAGTACAATCAATACAATTACAAATGTGTTGTCATGGTCGCACGTTTCGTGCGATCTGCCGGTTCCAGGGTTAAATGGTGAGTAAATATTATATTTCACATTTGTAGTTCTATCCCGATTAATCCTCATTCTATAGAAAATAGTTTATAAATGCGGGGATATAACAGAAAAGACCCAATGGTTGACGCACCGAGTGATGCACAACCTCCTGGTTCAATTTCAAATGTGATAGGCCTACACTTCCCCTTATAACGACAATTGCAACACAATTTTTTCTGTAGGCATTTCTGCACAGTTTCTACCAAGAAATTCTTCATACTGTTACAGTACATTTACCATTCATAGAAACATTAAATTTTAAGAACCTATATTTATTTTTAAATTATGAACACATAGGATGCCACGTATGTAAGCTGCCCAACTTAGCAAAGTGATTTTGTTGGTCAAGATAAATGAAACCGATCAAGTTTTTTTTGCAAAATAATTTATAACCCTAGAAAAGTTTAACAGATTAGAGTTGAAACTTGACAAAGTTCTTAATAAAATAAATACATAATGTTGGAAAAATAACCACAAATGACAACGGTGTTGAAACTGTACTCCTTGATCCACAGAATCATTTGCCAAAGTTGGAGAGCTCAATTAAGGGACACCCTGTACAAAGGATGTTTGAATGCCCAAGAAGGCACAATTTATAATTCTTAAACGGTAACCTCTATAGAAATATCAACTTTAAGTTTAATACAAAAACCGTAACCAACGAGGCGACTAAAAGAGCACTTTTCATACTCATTTCAAGAAACTAATTTTACCACCCATAAGGACCTTTCTCAATGCCAACGATACAAAATTTGTATCTTTTATTAAAATTGCACTTTACATGCTTCTCAACATATTCCGAAAGTTTTAAGTTTTTATAATTAATGGTTACAAATAGTCCTACTTTAACGTGTCCTGGAACATTTAAAGCACCTGTACATTCACCATTTTGTAATGCTTATAATTTATTATTGCCACTTTGACAGGCAAAAGAAATTTACCTACGGACCCTCACGAGTATCGAAACACTACTCTAATCTAGAAATAATTCAAATTTGCTCCCAGAGATGGACTCTTTTACAATAAATTCCCTTATTTTATACAATGAACGTAATTCGGGTACTCTTCATACAATACGGGTAGTTAAGGTAAAGTATTGAGAAAGCCGTATAACTGATGTTTTCCAAAAACCGGTAATTAGTTTCTATTGAAACTAGTTTTTTATGTTCTTTCCGGTAGACGAAAGTCAGTTAAACGTTTACGGCACCGAACATAAATTAACAAACTGCGTAAGTTGTGTAATCGTTGCTATATACAAAATTTGTTTATTGTTGTTGATGTTAAAAGAAAATCGATACAGAATACGTTCATTGTAAAAGAGGTGAGAGTAGCCTAGAAAAATTTGTAGAAAGTTAATTACGCACTTAAACTATGCAGTTCAAATCAAAATATCAAATACCGCTAGAAATGCACAATTGTATTTTGTTTCTTCCTAAATGTAAGCATACCTGAATAATATCACAAAGACGCGGTTGTTTATAGATGTTTTGATGTTGAAGGTTTATGTTGAAAGTCTCGATGATGGCGGTGAAGAGTGTTGAGCCTGGTAACAAATATATTTGAAGAACATTAATTTCATTATAGCAAATAAAATTACACAAGTGTTCAACAATATTTGTATAACCCTGTGACTAACAGGCTATCCTAGTGACAGAGTTTAGTTTTTTTTTTAATATAGAGTTTAACCCTACAACTGTCTTTGCTAATTTTTTGCAATGCCAAGTCATTTCGGTGCGTGTGCAAGCATATTTTAAAAAATTCGCCAAATATAGTAAAATTATATACCAATCCAAAAGTGTTCCACAGCTTTTTTGTAGAGAAAGGTTCAAAGAATTCATATATGCCAGTAAAAAAATTATTGATGTAAAATTTACAAATTTACCTACACTAATTATTTAGCTAGTACAGTAGAGTGCAGCTAATACGAACCCCGCTATTTCGTAAATCCGCCTATTCCGAACAGAGTCTAGAAAAAATACTGATATTTTTTAACATAAATACAGGAGAAATTAAAAAGATGTACATTTATTGTTATACAAATAAGTTAAATAGAGACATACATAGAGCCTAAGTTTGATGAAAACGCCTGAAATCAAATTGGAATAAAAGCTGTTTTTTCCCTCCATGTTTTCCATCCGTTTTACTTGAAGGAAGCTATGGCAACAAGCGTCGGGTGAAACGGATTCCGGGTCCTTCAGAAAGAAAACGGACAGTTCAAACAACCTATCCCTTTCCTTCCATTTAAAAAAAAAAACGGAATCGTAAAGCAACAGAAGGAAATAACCCCGGATGATGACAACATACACTTGAGCGTTCACCTCCTCCTCGCATTCCTACGAGCCAATCAAAGCTGTATAGAACAGACACTAGCAGATGTCCTCGCACTTAATTTACACAAGCTTAACAAGTCAATACGTTTATATTATTCATGAAATTCCCGCTAAACCGAACTGGGTTCGGTCCCAATTAGTTCGGAATAGCGGGACTCTACTGTAGTTAGGTTTTTATATTCAAATAAGCCATACAAATTTGTCCAATTAAAAAACAATTATTTAGCTGTCATATTGGCTTACGACTCAAGTCAGCAACAAAACAAACATCAACTAACAAGGCTGTTTTAGTATACTATAATCTGAAAGCAATACTTATGCCAATAATAGAAATGGTCAACAAAATTTATTTTAAACTTTTAAAATACCACTAGGCTACATGTTGAAATAGCATCAGGAAATTAAGAACTGCTACCAACTTATAAGCCTACACTTTTACAAAACTGGAAGGATACTGTGGCTGGAGACCGTAAATTAGCCCTAGTTTAGGCTTTTCTTCTTACAACTCATCCGTGGTAAAAGTAGCGGGATTCTAAGTTTTGCCAATATATTAGTAAAGTTCTATGTATTTATATGTACGGTACCAAATATATTACAAAACAAAATCCTCATGATAAAACTTGTTTAATAGAAAATTAATCATTTATTTAATTCAAATAAATACAACTCACTTCTTCTACGCCTTCCTTGAAATTCCCGTTGCAGGAAAAAATACTAGGTCTAGCCAATGTTATTCTTTAATGAAAATATTTCCAAGGCAATCACGATTCCTACTTTAATTTAATAAGAAACCATCCCCACTCCTTAGCCAAAATATGCAATCCAATTAAAAATGTAAAACTAAGTTAATAAGGGTAATAAATAGTTGTATTTACTAAACAGATTTGTAACTTATATAATAGGTAAAAGTAAATAATATCGGAGTTTGTATTTAATTTTTAAAACCAAGATTTTTAATTCGCTTCTTCACTTAGGTCCGCTGATCCATCGTTCCCCATGTTAAATTAAAAAAATATGAAAGTCACCATTGGAAATGGAACACCATCTTCAAAATCCAAACCTAAAATACGATAAAAATAACTTTTCGGTTTACACTCAAGATACACTGGTTAAGGAAAACATACACCAAGAAATTGTTTTTTTTTTAAGTTATCCTGTTTAAAATATTGTGCACACAACAGTTATGCTGTTTAAACAAAGTTCACTAGGAAACTATGGCTTACCTCAATTTGTAAAAGAGATGCAGTAAGATTTGTTATTTCTGAGTGTTATGCGAGTCAAACAAACGAATATATTTAGTGCAACAATGGGCTAGCAAAGTTTGCACTCAAAACAAACACTAAGTAATTCCAAAACATTGAAATTTAACGGAAAATGTAACACTAGAAAAAAGGACGCGTAAGTACGCAGTTCCGCCATTTTACAAACTGAAAGAGAAAGAAATACAAAATGGAGGGGAAAGAGCGCGACTTAGCAACAGCTATGCACTGCCACTTAGAACGAAGAAGTATAAGCAAAGTATGTGTATATAATGTATTATACATTATGAATTAGGTAGTGTTATGTGAACAAATTACACATTAAAATATGAATGTCTAGTAATTACTGTAATTCAAAAAGTTATATTATAGTTACAAAAACAACCAAATATTATTTGAGCACAGAAACAAAAATTAAATCAATGTGTTTAAAACTTTATGTATTGTGATACATGACTACAGCCTTCTTGACCAATCTATTGATCTTCACTAAATAACTATATATTATTTATAATATATATACATATATAATAATTATCTTCAAATGAATTGAAAGCAGATAAATGGTATGAAAACTTTATTCCCTTATTTTTTATAAATTCACGGAAATTATTGAATGGATTGTAAAGCTCGGCCAATGCTTTCTTTATCAAATA
>JAGFPH010001527.1:64815-77564 GCA_018207615.1 Philaenus spumarius | reverse complement strand
GAATACACAATAATGCATTTGCGTGCTTTGCACGCCAACCCCCGTATGTAACCCTAACTGTGACTTCATGATTGTATTAAAGTAGAAGAGGGGATAGTACATTAAAGTAGGAGAGTAAGTAAAAACTTTTATTATTATTAGCTAAAGACAAAACTATTTGATCGATTTCGAACAAATTTGCAGCAAACATGCCAATAAGGCCTAAGAATTATTACATTGCATTTTTATCTTGATTTTATACTTACAGCCTATTCATTATTATTTCCTTAAAAAATTTGGAAGCAAATTATTATTCTAAAACACATAGTAAAAAAATAAATATAAAAACCTAATGCTCAAATCAAAATACAAAGTATTTAATGGTAATATGAACCGTCTATTTCTTCTTACATTATACACAAACTATGAATGGTATAATAATTTTAAGGGCGGCGTTTATTTTTAATCGTAATTCGAGGTTAAGTGGAAGATATTACTAAATGGTCTGAACTTCGCATCAAAAATAAAGATTACTAGAGGAAACCTCTGCGTGCTCCGCACACCAACCCTGTTGGAACCTTCTATACAAATAATCATGTTATGTTTTCTTTATAATAAAGGTGTAGGATTAATAATAACCCCAAAGTTAAGATGGTAAATAATGTTAAATGTTCAAATCAAATTATTTCGTATATTTTATATAAAGGACAAAAGAACCAACAAGGCTCATGTCTACACTTTAATTAAAACCTAACCTAAAAGTTAGAAATACAAATAATCGCTTCAAAGTTTGAAATCAGCTGTTAATGGAAATATTAGGTCAAACAGCTGTTTTATCTGTTATTTTATTCAATTGGTAATGGATACATTTAAGAAATATGTGTTGCTTCATCAGTCTAGGTATAACCTTAGAATTTTGCCCGACTAAATTTACAAATATTGAAATAAAAAATGTTTTTATCAAAATGTATTGTAGCCTATGTTACTCAGGAATAGTGTAGCTTTTTATTAGTAAAACTGTTTTTTCAATGGGTTCAGTAGTTCCAGAGATTACCCCCTACATACAAACAAACAAACAAATTTTACCTTTTTATAATATTAGTATAGATTATTGTTTGACTTCTGTATTTATAAAAGTAATTAATAATCCTAGGACGACCCTGAAGCGCATTCAAAGTTTATAAAACTGACTCGAGCGTACGAAGTGCTGAAGGACGCACAGTTACGTAAACACTACGATGTACACGGAGAGGAAAAGGAAAGCTCCTCGTGGAGTAATTCTCAATACCATAGTTACAGTTACTACAGGGATCAGTTCGGTATCTATGATGACGATCCTCAGATAATCACTCTCAACACAGCTGATTTTGGTGAGTACAAGTTTTGGGTGAAATTGTAATTGCTGGACAAGGTATACAAAGTTTTTGTTTTAATAACTGCATGGTTTTAGACAAATATTTCCCCCTAA
Source organism: Philaenus spumarius (assembly GCA_018207615.1). Taxonomy (NCBI): domain Eukaryota; kingdom Metazoa; phylum Arthropoda; class Insecta; order Hemiptera; family Aphrophoridae; genus Philaenus; species Philaenus spumarius. The sequence goes on along the minus strand of JAGFPH010001527.1, from coordinate 76,117 downwards.
TGCTTGTTTTAATTTGCTGACCGTGGTTTGTGCACCCTAGGTACCCTAGTGTTGCCCTCTCCCCTCGCATGCACTCTACCTTCTACTGCCGCCCTTCCTCGTAACGCAGAAGTTAATAGTAAAATTTCATTTCATTTATTTATAGCAGAAACACCACTAGGTGTAGCAACGTCATTAGAATAACTACAGCTTAGTCCTATAATACAATCCAACATAACATAAACCCAACATAACGATAGCAGATATAGCACCTAAAAATAAATAAATAATAAAACTCTAAGAAAATAATAACAATAGTAAAACCAACAATACAAATAAATACACAAACAGGACTAAATTCAACAACTTAAAACATTCAAAAATACCAACTTATAAAACATTCAGTCCCCTACAAACTCCAGCACATGCTCGCACCCGACCACAAGAATATGTAAAAGCTGAGGAATACTACCAGTCAATAAACTCCTCCATCGAGTAAACGGATCCAGAAAACAAAAGTCGTCTAAGACTTTTTTTTAAAATGTCATAATTTTCAATATTTTTTAAGCTTTCAGGTAATTTATTTAACAATGCTACACCAGCTTGTGATGGTAGATTTTGTGCTTACTGAGCCTATGTTGGCCTAGACGTAAGTAACTTCCAAATCGGGTACCATAGTCATGTACATCCTTATTTAGTGTTGTTTTACACTTGTATTTAATGTATAAAATGACTTCAAAAATATACATGCTAGGAAGTGCCAATATTCCTAGCTCCCGAAAAGCATTTCTACATGACCCCATATTATTTATATGTGCTACAAGCCGTACTGACTTTTTTTGTAATCTAAAAAGCCTTTTCACTTGTTGAGATGAACACTCACCCCATACTCATTCCATAGTTCAAGTGAGGATGTATAAACCCATAGTAGGCTGTTAACATTGTGGATAGATTACAATAGTGCCTGAGATTTCTTAATACAAAAATTCCAGAGCAAAGTTTTTTGCATATATTGTCTGTATGACATTTCCAAGTTAGTTGGTTATCAATGACCAACCCCAAAAATTTAGCAGAACTTGCCTCTTTAATAATATTATCCCCCAACATAACAGTTGGCCTGAACTTTGCACTATTTTTAAGTTAGCATAGCATTACATTACCTTAAAACAATATATTTCTCAGAGTTCATCCTAAAATTCTGGGAAAACCTGCTTTGCTGCTTTTATAATTATTTATTTTCCCCAAAATTTGCCATCCTTAAAAATTTGCTGCCGTGGGCTCGGCCATATGGTCTATAAACACATGCTGATGTGAATACATTATTTCTACTACAGATGGGCACAGTTACTATTATTGCTATTTTAACGTTTCATACTGTTGTAAAAAATACAAAAATCTAAAATAAACTAACCCAAATTAGAAAACGTTTCTGAATATTTTCACTTATTTTAATGTATAGAGTCCGATCCTGTATTATAGCGTGATAAGGTGTTTTGTGACAATATATTTCTTATTAATGATATATGCCTCCTGAACTGTAACATTAATATTAGGTTACTTACCTTTATAAACCATCGACAGTTCTTCACTTTTAAAACAAACAAGTGGTCATCGGTATAAAACAAGTGGGGGTTGGCTGACCTTACATCCTTTGCCATGTGTTATCAGTCGTGACTCGATTGCCGGCCAGCATACTCGTATATTTATGTTATAGTGTTCGTGTGTATTTATAATGTGACTTTTTCGTGTCTGTGTTTTAGTTGTTTTTTGTTTCTTTTAATATTTGACTTGTTAATGGAGTGAGTGAACTCCGAAACCGGTAGTCACCATAAAAGTGAAGAACTGTCGATGGTTTTTAAAGGTACGTAACCTAATATTAATATATTTCTTACTGTATAGTGAAGAACAGAGGTCTATATTTTTTTTATTGAGGTTGTACGGATTCATTTGGACACAATAAATAAAGCATGGAGACCCCTCTTTATTTCCCCTCTCTGACTCATTCCTAGAGCGAGGGATCTGTACTAGTACAGTTATTTGTTCGGACTTATAAAAATATGAACACGCCATCATTAGAAACTAAATAGAATCGTATTTGTTATAGAATCTAACGTGCTGAACTCTGGTTCTCAATGGTTTGTCAACTACTACTCACCTGCATGTTCACATTGCCACGAGTTGGCTCCAACATGGCGCAAGTTGGCTTCAGAGCTTGAAGGTGCCATAATGTTTGGAGCGGTCAACTGTGAGGAGGATTGGAATCTGTGCCGGCAACAGAATATCAGATCTTATCCTTCTTTGGTTATTTACCCTTCTGTGAGTATTATTAGTTATTCTTGAGCAAATTATTTTTATGTTCACATTTTCTAGGTTTGTAGTGATATAAAAAGCATATGTTTACCTTTGTGTGCACCACAGTATTGTGCTTTATTTATCATTTGGTTTTTCCTTTTAAGGTATGAGATTGATTGTCTGTCACAGTTGATTTTGTCCAGAACGTAACGCAATGAATGTGGCATAGTTAAATCATGCTAACTTGCATATATAATCAGAATTAAACAAATATTTTATTGGAGGAAAGAGGATATCAAATCAAACTAGCATGTCTTTTTAGCGAATTTCCATAGGAAAAATGAGCTATTGCAGTGGCCCTTATGGTGAGACCCAAGGTCGGGAGTAGCAAATGAGCACCGATCATGGTCCCCAGAACACGTTTTGGGGTGTCATTAAAATTCATATATATATATGTATATATGTGTTCACACTCTAGCGGTCGTATTTTAAGTCCGATTTGGTCCAAATTTGGTACACGTGTTGGTTGTGTAAGTGGCTCGGACGAGTTCGTTAGCCAAAAAAATCCAACAAGCGCAAGTAAGTTTTTTGACCGGAAGTAACTATTTTTTGAGATTTTTACTAAGAGAATGAATATTTTTTAGAGTTTTTTCTAAAAATATAAATGTAAGATGTTATTCTGCACATTTTGTTTTTTTACGCGACCTTATAGCTCGCTTGGTTCCCCCAAAATCGATCAAAACGTGAAATACCATAGAAGTACCCGGTTCAAAGAAAATGTGGTGGATTCTACCGTGGGGCTGGCGTGCGAAGCACGCAATGCTTTGTGTGTTGAAAATACCCCTAATACGAGGTTTGGCGTGCAAAGCACGCAATGCATTGTGTATTGAAGACAATCCCAATATGTGGAATGGCGTGCGAAGCACGCAATGCTTTGTGTATTGAAGACAATCCCAATATGTGGAATGGCGTGCGAAGCACGCAATGCTTTGTGTATTGAAGACAATCCTAATATGTGGAATGGCGTGCGAAGCACGCAATGCATTGTGTATTGAAGACAATCCCAATATGTGGAATGGCGTGCGAAGCACGCAATGCTTTGTGTATTGAAGACAATCCCAATATGTAGAATGGCGTGCGAAGCACGCAATGCATTGTGTATTGAAGACAATCCCAATATGCGGAATGGCGTGCGAAGCACGCAATGCTTTGTGTTATTGAAGATACTCCCAATATGCGGAATGGCGTGCGAACCATTTTGCAGCTATTCAGCACCGTCGTGAATAGACCTATTTCCCAAATTGTTGGTCGAAACCCTAAAATATCGGTCTATAAACTTAATTTTGGAAATTTGCTCAACTCACGTCACCGCTAACATGAGTTGAGCGAATTTCCCAAATTAAGTTTAGGGTTACAATCAACTATTTGGAAATTTTGTCTACTCACGAAGGCGCTGAATAACTTCCTACGTGTATGAAATATATTAGTAGAGTTTGTTTTCACCTCGACCTCCAAACCGTTGCTTCACCTAGCTCGCAGCGGACAGACTTGCTTTGCGAGTTTGCATCCCGGCGATTGGCTCAGATTAGAAGCTGCTCCCAAAATGAATGAATGAATGAAATACTTTATTAGTCAAATTTTAAAATTTTCATGTATACATGTCAGATTACAATTTTAAAGAAAAACTTAAGACTAATAAAGTCAGACCCCGAGGTTTATAGAAAACCTGTTTGGGGTGATACACATGCAACTTAAAAAATCTAAAAGACAAGAGCTAGAGAGAGAGGTAGCGGCTGATCGGTTACATTTGACAATTTACCGAACTTTATTAAAATATATTCTTCTCTCAAAATGGAAGAACGAACAAAATACAAAGGCTACTTATTATTTATACGGGACAAATAATTATTACAAATAATATTAATTATAACAAAATAAGAAATATATACCTTAGTTAACATAAGAAACAAAAAACAGAAATCCTACCCTAACAATTAAACATTCTTGCACCTAACAATAAAGCAACACAAACATATTCCTTATAAAACTTATCTTATTCTAAACAGTCATAAAACATAGAAATATTGTTATGAAACAGAAGATATGTTTTTAACAATCTTAAGAATTTACTTAACCTGTTAACAATTTTAATTTGATGGGGCAGGCAATTATAAACTTTGGAGCAAGATAGGTGACATTTTTTTTATATAAGGTAAGTCTAGGTCTTGGGACATACGCATTCAATCTATTTCTAAGTATTACAGTAGGGTTTCGAATATCTTCTTGTTGTTTGTTACCTTTATTATAATAAACTTTTAATACCTTATAAATATACAAATTCTTTATAGGTAGAATCTCAAGTTTACTATAAATAGGCAAAGTATGTTCCAATTTTGATTTATTATGTATAATACGAATAAATGAGTTTAGTTGAACAACAATTGCTTTCATTGTATTATTATAACGTTAAAGCATACTCTAACTTCGAATTTACAAAGGCAAAGTACAATGTTCGTAATAGGTTCTGACTACAAAAGGGTCTAAGTAAATAGAAAATTCTTGTGTATTTAATAACCTTATTTTTTTTTGTAATTTATGTGAATCTTCCAACTTAGCCTGCTCCCAAGATAGTTTTGATATATTTTGGGGGAAACAGACAGGCTATAAGGTCTTGTAAAAAAATGCACTTTTGGTACTATCTTGTTAGCCTCTATGCTATCTTGTTAGCCTCTTTGCTGGATTAAGTTTCAAATTTTAAATATGTTTATAAATTCTAATATATTGTCCAGAGTGTTGTAATTTTAGTTGTTTTATCATTATAGAATTAAATATCTGCCGAAGAAAATGTTATATAAGTAGTTTATTTGAAAAAAATTATTTATATGACTAACGTATTCCCTTTATTCCTTTCTTCGCTCTTGGAATGGAATACAAAATGAATGGCTGTTGCTAACATTATGTCTCGTAATTCATCCCTCTGTCGAGTTTAGATCTTAAACTCTGTTTCACTTCACTGTTGCATATTTCACCTTTTATTGCACATATCACAAATCCCTATTTGGTGGAATATGTAATGCTTTAACAATTTTTTGTTTGTCTTGCCCAGAATGAAAGGTTCAACGGTGACCGCAACAAGGAGAGTTTGCTACAGTTTATACTGGAGCTGGTGGAAACAAACATAGTAGAAGTACACTCTGACAAAGACTGGGAAGACCTTACACAAAGGAAGGACTATACTAACTGGTTGTTACTACTCTGTAATGTGGGAGACCATGCAGACTGTCTGGACGGCCAACAACGCACTAAGCTTGCTGCTATGCTGGTGAGTATCTGTAGCTAGATGATCATAATTATAATGACTTTGAGCAATTTCACTGCTAGCAAATACATTTGACGGGATGTCGATCTTTTATAGACTAACGTTGAAAATGCTAGCAAGTGTATTTTCATTTTAGTATGTGCTTTAATGTGTCAAAATATAAATTTGCAACTCATGTGCTTTCACGAATAGAAACTAACACATTTCAATTTATATTGTAAAGCAGACAGCTTAGTTTGGTTTATTACTAGTAAATAGAACTTTGATTCTACTACGCAGTTGGTGGCTTATGTTGGTGAGTTATATTGATAACATCGCTTTTACATTGATAAGGTTTCCTACCAATGTTTAATGACTCGGTAGATGAAGCATGGAATCGCAACGGTCGAGTGAAGTAGGAATGCGAAGATGTCAATAAGTTTCTAGAGTGGACAAAGGATTTGGGCAAAATGCCAGTCTACCGACCGGCTCACCAAGTTTGGTCATTATTCATCAATAAACATTTCTTCTAATAATAAATTAATGATTGTTTGATACATGATTTTAATTCTTCGATATATATTTGCACAGTAATTTCCTCGATAAAAATTCTTCGTGATGTATTTTTAAAAAAGTGGAGACAACTCGAGAGTAGACGGACGTGTAATAAAATTGTCGCAGCAAGTTACTTTGATCGTAAATTTTTTTTAATGTTTTTGTCTTCACTATACTAATCAAAGGATTAAATGGAAAGTTGTTTTGCAATTCTTGGGATAATTTTAACACTTAAAATTTTTGAATTTTAAACTTTAAAACATTGAAAGTGAACGAACTGATAAGTCTTGTCGAAACATATAAACAGTTCTGTTTTAATATAGTAGAGGAACATTCGCGTACAAACAGTGACCTAGTTTTTGTCAATATAAAATAGTCTAAAATATTCTCTAAAAGTCCTCTACATTTTAACGAAAGTTTCATCAAAATCGGTTCAGCCATTCCGGAGATCAGCCTGGCCAAACAAACCGACAGAAAGGCAAAAAGTGTATAAATTTGTGTTTAGGTTTTGGTAATTTGTGAATACCACAGTTAAAAGCACTCTATTCCCCAATCAAAATTTTCTCTAGTTTAAATTGAATTTAAAATATTTTTTACTCCTTACAAAAAAGTGTGAATACTATTTTCTTTCTCCTAATTTGCTCAGGTTGATTTAATTAGTAGTAAAAATATTTTTTATATTACTAATGAGTTAATGAGATTTATAAATCGTTATTACAACAAAATATAATATATGTAGTTTGAATTACAAACAAATAACTGTTTCATCTTTAGATAAATATTATACTCAATTTTTACTAATATTTCTGCAAGATTACACCAACAGGAGGTGAGGAGGCTAAATCTAATTTTACTTTTAAGAATAATTTAATTACGTTATTATATAATTTTTACACGGTGAAATTCAGAAGTGGTTTCGCTAAATAATAAAAGACACATCAATTTCAAATCACGTATTTCAAGTTTATTATACAGTTCAAAGAATTAAACCCAATAAACAAACATGTGTACCGCTAAAGCTTGTTTCAGAGAATCTAACTTTTAAGATTCAAACTACAAGAGATAGGATAGGATTGGTCTTTAATGAAATATTATATTTTTAAAGTGTGGAAAACAAATTGAATTGGTAGAAGTTTACTGGAATTTCTTCCGCCTTGCTTTAACATTGTCAAACTCTTCTATTAAGTATTTAAAGTCAATGCAAACAACAATTCCTACAAGAGCGACATGACACGAGCGTCCAGGATGGACGAGTGATTTTTGAATTAACAAAGAAATGTAAATGCATTGGAGCGTTCTACTTTGACGACAGTAGCGACTCGACGTGAGCTGGTGGTGCGACCGAGTTCCGAAATTTCAAATCAGTTTGTCTTTTGTCGCTGAGGTAGCTCGTGTCATGTCGCTCGTATACCCTGTGCCACGCACATAGTACGCATCAACGATACAGACGGCACCACCGATGTCAGAGATCTCGGATAAGATCAGCTCAAGTATATGACCGCCAATGTCGCCCGCATCTATATCACACGCTCAAACACATCTATTGTAAAACTGGAATGGAGTTTTAGTATTGTTCCAGATAAAACATAGTACGGTTCTGTAATATTATTTCCCAAATTACAGTTTTTTTTTTCATTTTGCCACCCCTAAAAATTTTCTGCTGTGGGCCCTTGTCCACATGGCCCTATGCTTCTTCTTCTTCTGTAGGCGATCCAGAACCTTATGCACGTCGGCCTCTAGGGTTTATTGCGCTCCCACGTAAGGATGTTGATCCCTCAGCTACCCTTGTCAAGATCCATTGAACTTAATAATCCTTTTGACCCTCCCAGTGGCAGACTGCACAAAGTGACGTTCTCTCAGGCGCAAGATGCAGCGATTTCGACAATTAGCGAGAATTTGCATACATTTGCATTTTCGATTAATTAATTCACTTAGAACTATCCAATCGTAATAAAACCGGCACCGTTGGAAAGAAAATGAATTAAACTTTAACTTTCGTATTTAAAACTTTTTTGTAAAACGTATTTTTACATACGTAATCAACGTTTCAAAATTGTAGAATGTCAAACAGCTGTTTTCCGTGCGACATCGCGATGTTGAAAACGTAAAACTTCATCATTTTCAACCGTCTGCAACTCCTCACAGTTGTCAATTGTCACAAAGATCATCACAGCATTGGACTCATGAGACTTTTATCTTTCAAGTGGTATTTTTAAATCATCTGTGACTACAATCTGTTATGAGATACAGATTTTAGAATAAATGCTTGTCCATTGGTCAAGATTGGGCCAATAAGGAAGCATTTTTTAAATCGATTTTTACTATCAGAAATCGATTTATTCCTAAGATGTGTAATATACCGTTGTAAAGATAAAATTCCAAAGTTTTAGTCAATGTGCAGTTCAAATAATTTTGTCATATTAGGTTGGTACAAACTGAATTGAGAATCACGTAATTTTAGGAGTTCACGGTAGCCATTTTTCCAAGACGGTTACCTAACAATTATATGCAAGTATTTTTTCTCTTGATATTTTACTGAATTGAAAGTGTTTATAGTTTATAAAACTGTGTTATATTGTGTTACAGTTATAAATAAATAAGTGTAGAATGTGTTATTGTGTTTTTTAGTGAAATTATGTTTATAAAGTGTTGAAAATAGTGAGTTTTGTTTTATTTTTTGCAGATAGCCTAGGCTAAAATTTATTTAGCCTATAAACTATTGTATAAACTTTTTATAAATAATAAATAGGCCTACAGTATTGATAAAATGGCAGATAGGCCTAGAGTTATTGAAAGGTTATCAGAATTTGATCGGATATATAGTGGTTTTTAGACATAATACTAATATTTAGCAATGTGCCTAACCTAACCTAAATTTGACAGATTTACGCTTAGGCTATATGATCGCAATGCGTTTTTTTTTATTTTAAGTGTATGATATTATTTCACTTTTTAACTATTTTCTACAATTGTTTTATATGTTGAAAAAATTACAAAAATATTTCTTCAACATTATACAACTTTGTTTATAGGTTTTTTGGTAAAAACCATGGAAAGTTTATACATTTTTGTTCGTTCTGTTGTACCTGATTAGAAAATGTAAGGTTTTTCTTACAGTTCAATTCAATCATTTATTCTCTACAATTTGGTATAATAAAATTTCATTTTGGAGTAAAAAATATATAGCCTAGGCCTATTAGTTTTGAACATAGGCATGTTTTATTATCGTTTTTTGTAGTTTGAACATAAAAATTGGTATTTTCAACTAAATAATTTTGAAATTGAAATAATATATTGTTACACATTTCTCCTCATAACTATTTTCTACAACTGTTGTATATCTTGAAAAAAATTACAAAAATATATCTCCAAAATTATACAACTTTGTTTATAGGATTTTTGGTAAAAATCGTGGAAAGTTTATACATTTTTGTTAGTTCTGTTGTATCTGATTAGAAAATGTAAGGTTTTTTGTAATTTCCAATCTTACAGTTCAATTCTACCATTTATTCTCTACAATTTGGTATAATAAAATTCCATTTTGGAGGAAAAATTATATAGGAATATTCGTTTTGAAAATAGACCTATTTTTTAGCGTTTTTGTAGTTGGAACATAAAAATTGCTATTTTCAACTGAAAATTTTTGAAATTGAAATATATTTTTACACATTTATATTTAGAACTAAATTACAAAACTTTTGTATATTTTGAATAAAATTACAAAAAATTTATACTATTTTTTATTTAGGCATAAATTTGGTTTTTTCCCTTCCGTTTCTGAACATTTTTTGCTTTCTAAGCTAATAACTTTTACAATTTCAAAAGAAACTAATTTTTAGTAGCATATTTGAATTATTTGAAGTTTCTTCTACAAAAAAACTACAGAACACCTTTAGATTGGGGTTCATTTACTATTTTTGGCGAATTTTTAAAAATATGCTTGCAAAATGCTAAAAACAGGGTTTTCAATTTTAGCTTTAACCATGCCACTTGGAGGGTTAACAAGGTTATCTTGAGGTATGGTTTGTCCTTTGTTCGATTTACCAAAAGTTTTCATAACTGATCTGTTAAAGCCTCTCACACTCGTAGATTAGGTGTTCTGCGGTTTCCTCCTGCAGGCCACATTTCCTGAATTTAGGATTTCCAGTGAAAATTCCCATGTTCTTCATGTGTTTCCTAAGGTGGCCATGTCCTGTGATTAGAGCGACTGCCTCCTTTACCTTGCATCTACTTAATGACAGAATGTCGGATGCAATTTGTCTTGATGGACCAAGAAGTGAAAGTTTGCTCATCCTCAATCCAGGGATGCTCCTCCACCTCTTTCCATGTTCCAGTCTTGCTCAGTCGGCAACTACCTGCATAGCTGTCGTCTTGGGTATGCCACAGAAAGGTTGAGGTTCTGTGAATTCAGAAGCTGATGCCTTATTTGCCAGCTTGTCTGCACATTCATTTCCATCTATTCCAACATGTCCTGGTACCCAACAGAGTGTAACCTCGTTGAGACCCCCAAGCTGTTTCATGAATTCGACGCATTCCCAGACTAGTTTTGACCTGAACTCATTTGAGCTCAGGGCTTTCAAAGCTGCCTGGCTATATGTATAAATACAAATTTCTCTGTTCATATGACCGAGTCTAAGATTCTCTCTGCCATATTCCGGTAGAGCTGTAATTTCTGTTTGGATAATTGGTTTTCCCCCATCGGCAGCACACATTCCTGCCTTGGGTATCCACCACAGATTCCTGCACATGAACTCCCTTTGTTTTTGAGCCTTCCGTGCGCCATTCTAGCTCACACTCAGGGAGGGGTCTACTTCCTTCAGACCATTCTTCATGATCCGGTATTACCACTCGGGAAGGTTTTGAGAAGGAGTGTCCGATCTCCGGCAACCAAAGGTTTTGAGAAGGAGTACTTGATCTTCATGTGGCCTGAGATCATGTACAGTGTCCGATCTACGGCAACCAATGTTGTTATTCTGGAGTGTCCCAGGTTCCTGGAGCCATGTATCCAGAGTTCCTCACATTGAAGGCGATGAGCACACTTCCTCGCTGCAGCCTTAATAAAACGATCCAGTGGAAGAAGGTCGAGACAGCAGTCCAGAGCAGCACTGTGTAATACATGTGAGTTTCAGGGTTTTAAACATCAAAATAGTAAAATAACGTAAAAAGGGTCATAAGGTA
>JAGFPH010001527.1:48274-64715 GCA_018207615.1 Philaenus spumarius | reverse complement strand
ATTTTTAAACTCTACAAACTATGGTGAAAGTATTAAAAATCATTTTACAACATGTAAATATCAATGTCTATCTGTCTGTCTGTTTATTTTGAAATAACCAATGATCTGATTCGCCTATGTTGCATTAACCATCTCGCTTGTACTTATTATTGTATACATCTTTAAAACATTCATTTATTTGATTATATTAAACTAAGTAAATGTCTATACATTGTAAAATATAGGTTGTGTGCCAGAAGATACAAGTAAATTTGTGTTTGTGTACAGAACAACCTGGTAGGCGTTGCAGTGGTGGAATGTCAGAAATTAACCATCTGCAAGGGTCTGTTGAACGGACAATACTCTAGCGCAGTCTACTGGCAGAAGTCACAACATACAAATAGTTACTCAGCTCGTGTATTGAACAATGATCAACCTTTGGATATGGCCAAGGAAGTGTTGGACTATATGCCAGAGTTGAAGCAACTTGATATAGCTTCGTTCCAGGTAGGTGAATTAATCACTAAAATATTATAAAGCTCCTAAGATATTACCAGTGACAATATCTTGTTTATATATTCTGAGATGTTGTTACAATTGAACAGAAATTTATTATTGTAAAATCGACCTTAATCCCTTAAAGGTTCTTTTGTTAGAATCAAGTTAAAAATATTTTAAGCCAAAATGAAGTTTAAGTTATTTCCCGGTTTTAAATCATTCGTATTGGTCCAGAGCTAGGTCTAACCTAAAATGATGTGGGTTATTGAAATAATCATCTGTTTTTAATGTTATTGTGTAAACCTTTGCTAGAATATTTACTATCAGAATGACTACAAATCCTGTGTAAATCCTAGGTGAGCATTTTAAAAGACGATTGTCAATTATATTAGAGTACTGTGCCGTCTGACCAAAGAAAATAAATTGGAAGTCGTACTGGGCCCTAATATAAAGACAGCACATGTATTCAATAAAAGAAAAATTAATGTATCAACCAAAAGTCGCTATGTGACAACCTGCTTACCTTAGTTGGCGAAAACAAGAGATCTGAACTATTCATTCACAGGCAAAGACAAGGAATACAAATGAAATAATGTAACTAACAATTTGTTTATTAACAAGAAAAATTATACGCCCTTAATTTAAAAAGGTATATATAAAAATTGATTCGCCCCTGAAATAAATTGAGTACAATATAGCTTTATAAAAGAAATGAAAAACCCTCCCTTACAGAACAACAAAATTAAGAAAACCAACCCCTTTTTGAATGACAACTAATTAATTGACATAAGTACATGGTTTAATATCAAAGGAAATATAGTAACATGGAAGTTACTGATACACAGAAATTTAAGAATTAGATACAAGAAGTGTACTAATGTACTTAGTTATAATTTTATATGTATATTATTATTTAAATTGTTTTCCAACCTTTAACTTATAGATATGCGCACATATCTTATCTTCTAAAGCGAGAGATAATTGTTTGTCTGCTAAATGGATCTGGAATCTCCGTCTAAGGATTTTTGATTTTTTGATTTTATATTAGGCTTTTGGCCACGAGAAATCCATTGGAAATGGTCACCAGTCTGGGAAAATTCGTTTTCTACGTCTTTTTATTAAATTAAAAAGTGAAATTTGTCCATTTTAAACAATACAAAGCACAGCTGATGCAAATGTTTTCAATGCCATTACAATAATCATCTGCTTTCTTTTAAACTGTATATTTTATTAGAGGTAAGCCTAATGTTGTATCTATTTATAGTTACCATGGCAACGAATACATAATAAACATACCCTTTATTTAGTTGTTTAATGTTATAGGCCTAACCTAAACGATGTTCACGGAAATTTGCAATAATAGTAGTTATTGACGTGAGCGAACTAGGCCCTAGGCCTAAATCGATATTGAAATAATACTTTAATTTAGGCCTGACTTATTTCTGAGGCATAGCATTGAGATTGTGGTTAATCCTTTAAACTGTATTTTTATTACAGGTAAGCCTAATGTTGTATATACCCTTTATTTAGTTGTTTAATGTTATAGGCCTAAACTCAAAACTCAATAATCCAATATTTATTATTGAAATCATAGCCCAGCTTATAATCGAGCTTTAGCTCGGTCTCCAGGTACTTTATATAATACAAAAATAATAATTCCTGAAATAATAAATAAAATAAAGAGAATTTAGATTTATCATATAATTTGTTATGAGTGTCGACACAAAGAAATAATTCAGAAAAGAAGCCCTGGAGGCCTGGAGGAACAAAAATTAGCTAGCTGCACCACCCTAGAAAATTATATGTAAACTAAAGCTAATTTAAGCTGTACTAAGATTACACATAGTTCACTAGTTAAAAATAATTATGAGCCTGTTATATTTATATATGGACAAAAACGTTGCTGTTCATAAATTCGTAATAATGTAACCAGTTAAACAAAGCAACGTAAATGAGAGTGTAATCGATAGAGGTAAGTGGACACTAATGGCGAGCAGGCGCGTGGTGGGTCGGACATGGGGGTTGAAGCCTAAGCTGATGCACTGGCTGTATACTTCTGTGGTGAGACCGGCCATGACGTATGGCGCTATTGTATGGTGGACAAGAACAGAGGTTCAGGGTGCGATGGCGAGGTTGGCAAGGGTTCAACGCATTGCCTGCCTTGCTATCACAGGAGCGATTAGCAGCACTCCTAGTGCTGCCCTGGACTGCTGCCTTAACCTTCTACTGCTGGACCTCTTTATAAAGGTAGCAGCAAGGAAGAGTGCTCACCGTCTTCAATGTGAGGAACTCTGGAAACAATGCCCACGAAATATGGGACATTCTAGAATTACAACATTGGCGGTAGGAGATCAGACTCTTGATATGATCTCAGACCATATGAAAATAAAATACTCCTTCTCAAAGCCCTTCCGAGTGGTAATACCAAACCGCGAGGAATGGTCAGAAGGAAGGAGACCCCTCCCTAGGTGTGAGCTGGAATGGTACACTGACGGCTCCAAAACAAGGGAGAGCTCAGGTGCAGGGATATGTGGTGGGAACCCAAGGCAGGAATATGTGCTGCCAATGGGGGAACATCCAACTGTATTCCAAACAGAAATCACGGCTATATTGGAATGTGTCAGAGAAAATCTCAAGCTAGGACATTCGAATAAAGAAATCTGCATATACACAGACAGCCAGGCAGCTTTAAAAGCCCTGAGCTCAAACGAGTTCAGGTCAAAACTAGTCTGGGAATGTGCCGAATCCACAAAACAGCTGGCGGGCCTCAACAAAGTCACACTATGTTGGGTGCCAGGACATGTTGGAGTAGATGGAAACGAATGTGCAGACCAGCTGGCGAACAAGGCAGCAGCATCTGAATTCATGGGACCACAACCGTTCTGTGGTATATCCAAGGCAACAGCTATAAAAGCTGTGGCGGACTGGGCAGAGCTAGAGCATGGAAGAAGGTGGCGAGGCATCCCTGGATTGCGGATGAGCAAACTCGCACTTCTAGGTCCATCTAGACAGATTGCATCGGACATCCTGTCACTGAGCAGGTGCAAGGTAAGGGAGGTGGTCGCTCTAATCACAGGGCATGGTCACCTTCGTAAACACATGAAGAACATGGGAATCTTCATTGGAAACCCTACATACAGGATATGTGGCTTGCAGGAGGAAACTGCGGAACACCTAATATATGAGTGTGAGAGACTCGAACAGGTGAGCTATGAAACCTTTGGCAAACTGCACAAAGGACAAAACATACCACAGGAGAACCTTGTCAAACAGATTCTAAAGTTCAATGGGCTTTTGAATCTGGACAGGAGGAACTGAGGGACCATCATCCTTTGTGGGAGCGCAATAAGCCCTAGAGGCTGACGTGCATAAGGTTCTGGACCGCCCACTAGAAGAAGAAGAAGCAACGTAAATGGCGCTTATCGCACTTTTCGATGAGCAGTGTTGTAAATTTTCTAGCAACAGTTGGTGCGAGGTTGGTGGTTTTTTAAAAGTCAAATGAAGCAAGCATTTTTGTAGCCAGGAACATGGACCAGATATACTAGAAGTTCTAAACACAATACAGGCATTAGTTTTGTTTAAAGAACTTAAAAGAGCAACGTTGGGCGTGTTTGAAATGGCATTATAGCAGAACTATACAGTGACAGTAATGTTAGGGGTGGATTTATAAGTTCAACTGCCCAGGGTTCTAAATTACGGATCACTAAGGTTCAAGGATTATAATAATAGAAATGAACCATGTAACTGAAGTTACAAGAATAAAAATATAAATTGTATAAAAACTGTTAAAAAAAATGGGATTCATTAAAAGTTTCAAAAATAAAAAAAAAATACTCAAAATAATAAAAAATGCTATATGTGGATTATTTTCTAATAATTATCACCTCTCCTTCACCTCATTTACTTATTTACCTTAATACACAAGAAATCGTCGTTCATAATACACCTTTAATCACCAAGAAACACCTCTTACCACTTTACCTCCATTTACTAAAAATCACCATCTATCATGTATCTCCCCTAACTCCAACGTAGAATTACACCTTATGCTCCACCTTACCTTACTCATAAAAACCTTGATATCTCCTTCGTTTAACTCAAATAATAAAAAAAAAAAAAATACTACTAATAATAATCATAATAATCCACATATAACTCTATTTATGCTCCATTAATACTTATGCATTTATCTTTCTATAATTACCAATTACCATCAATGGATTTACTATGTTAATTCAATTTTCTCAGGGGTGAATACTTGGCTGCAAAGTAATGACTTGTGGATGTACGTGGCTAAATAAAGGAGTCTAAGACATTGTAGCAGAACAACTATTTGTTTACTCAAACATACTAAAAAAATGACTATTTACAACAAAATTTATCAACATTACAAGAAACAAACAAACAAATCAATTATATACAATCTATACAAAGTGTTCTCAAGCCTAGCTTAATGTATGACGCAATAAAAATCAAAGAAAGTTACTTGTTAGAACAATTAAAAATTTTATATTTGCAGACTGAAAAATGTATGTCCTATGGCCATTATTACTTACTGCGTAATTCGTTGCACTGTTTTTTACCTAGGATTTTGTTGTTCACACAATTAACACAAAGTATCACGAACCATAACGCGCGTTTTGTCAAAGCACATGGGCGACCTTCTATTACTTCACTTATCTCAAAATTCACTCCATCGATTTTGTTTTCTACATTTTTACGAACGTTGAAACACCTCTACTTCACTTTGAAACAAGATTTGTTCTTATTTGACTGAAAAAACTACATTTCTTGACAAACTTCACACCACCTGCCGTTTACTATGCATACAGTCTATCCGCCATGTTTTTCGTTCTAGTACGTTCTTCTCCAGTTAGTCACGTAGGCCAGAACGTACAAGGCCTTCTCTATCAGTCTTGTTTTAACGCTTGTTGTTTGTACTGCGTTTAGACACTTGTGTACCAATGTTATGTTGTGCCCTGTTATATTCGCTGATACATATTTTAATTTTTTCACATGTGCTTATTTTTCAATTTCAATAGTTCTTTAAAACTGTCCATTGTGCAATTATTTAATTGTTTCTTTTTACCGTTCGCTTCAACCGCACTACTCGTTAAAATAATTTCTTATACAGTTCACAAACGTTACATACTTTTATTGATTAATATATTTTAAGTCTGCTTTTATTTTGTTTACTAACAGTCTGCCTTTTACTTTGTTTACTTTTATTTAAATGATTTTACTTTAATTGTTTTGCGTCACAAAAGAATTTATATGTATACAAGAATTATAAACGTTTACTATTATATATATTACGTCCTTTATTTTATTTAGACCAAACCTCTATGCTTTAGACATTATGGGAAATTGCTGATTTATTATCATCATGTAGCATTTCTGTTACATGGCTGTCAGTGTTACAACCAATTCATATACCTTGCAATTCTTATATTTTATAATTGCGTGGTTCAGTGGTAGAATGACACTATTTTAACAATTAACAAACAACTCCAATACCTAACTGACTTTACATTAAATAACAACATCTACTGACTTTACGTTAAATAACAACCCTAACTGACTTTACATTAAATATCAACACTACTGATTCTATCTATAATTACTATTAATTACATCCCAAGACAAAACACTCACAATAGCAATGACCAAAACACAGTTTTTAAAATATGAATATTAGACAGTCTGTTTGCCTATCTTCTGTACCGTACTCCCCAAGTATGTTTCAGCTGGATCCGCCGAACACTATAGGCTTCGACCTACACAGTATATCTTTCCCAAAACACTGCCCTGTTCAATCAACAGGGCTCCCGGCCGTCTTCCAAAACTCTCTGGCCCCGTATCTAGGTCAGTAGGGCCCTTTTATAGTGAACCGAGTTGACATAACTAGGTCTCTAAAGTATGCCTAGCTTCTGTCAGCACTTACACAATATTTTACAGTCTTACCAAACCATGTTCTATATTCTGTGTTCTTGCCTTGGGACTTATAAATCTTAAACTACTCTTTATTACATGTGATTATTAAACAATTCCTAATCCTACACTATTAATCCTAACAACACAACCTCCGGAAAAATGTCGTCCCCGACATTTGCCGAAGCTGGGGAATGTTCGTGGCAGGTGCCCTCATCCACACTACCCTATTCATAATTAATTAAGCATCAACAACAATAATTCGATCCTAATATCCCCTAATATTAACAATAATAATAATACATCAATTTAATCCTAATATTCAAATTTCAATCTTAAATGTTGATCCTAACAGTAACCTTATGCTGTAATGCACTTCATGTTGGAATTGGTGTTAACTTGCACAATTTAACTATGTCTTACACTACACCAAGACATTAGACTTAATTAAACAATGATTTTTCCTTTTGCCCTTCAAATCAGACAACAATAATTAACCTTTCTTTATTGTTTTATTAACTTAGGTATACTGTTATTTCTTATTAGTCAATTGATTTTGCCCTTACGAAAACTGGTAAAAGTTTACAGTTCAAATTAACCGTTCTGCAACACAATTACTACTAGGCTTTTGTATGCTAAAATTAATTAATATTGCTTTAATTAGGCTGTAAGTTTATCGCATATATTATTTCTCAAGACTATTTTTTTGTCGGTACGCCATAACTTCCTTAATACATCATCAAGTTACATGAATGAGGCATAATTTTAAAGCTTTCCTTAACCACTACACGGGAAAAATAGACAAACAGCTTAAAATTCATGTTTTAATAACAAAAATTGATTTAAAAACCTTTTATATTATACTCTGTATGTTCCTAATGAAAGGCGCCATCTACTAACCATCTGTTTGACTAGCATGACAGCTGTTAGTTAGATTGTTTACACTGTAAGATTGTATAGGGAAACTGTTATTTATAAACCAATGTAAATAAATAAACTTAATTAACTGAATTAAATCAACGTGTTAAATCAGGAAAATGTAGGCCTACTCCGAACTTGCGAAATATTCGCACGGGTCAGCTAGTATAAATATATTTTGAGTTATTCACTGCTAAAGCATAAAAGGTTACAGATTGAAATTAACCTTATATTGCTAAAGATTATTTAAATCAGTTCTATTTTAGGTTATTTGAAAATAATATGTCCTTAGGCTATTGTAAAGATATATAATTAGGCTCTTTAGTTTCACTATCAGGCTAACACCAATTAATTACAGAAAACTAGTTGTAAATTATTCTAACTAGAAAGTCAATTATAGAAAATTTCAGATATCTAGCTTTTAAACAAGGTTAAGCGGTAAGTAATAAGTTTTGTTTTACCTGGTATTGTAGGTGTTTAGCGCATATTCAAAGGCACTTAGTTAACTCGCAAAACAATTTAACGTTGAATGTATTACTAGTTTAGGCAATGTAATGTTTTGTAAACGTTATAGTACTTGGCGAACAAATTTCAACATTATCAACAATTGTCTGGTACGAAAGATTTAAAAATTGGCATTATCTTTGTTTTCTTCCGGAAATGGAGTTTGCAATCCAGTAATAATAATATAACTGAAAGTCAGATGTAATGGTACATTTAACTTTGTACAAAATTATTGAGAACATAATATAAAACTATGAGCATATTTAACATACATGGCAAGATTGAAAATATTAACATAAAAAGGTTTTTTACTTTAATTTTTCACTATTTTCACAATTCTTAAACTTTTGCAGGATATGTTAACCCAACTGGAACGAGGGAGTCGGACGTCTTGGTTGGTGTACTTTCATATTGGAGCGGCTTCCGAACTCGACGTTGAAGTAAAAAAATTACCAACAATGTTGCCAGAACTCAGTGTTGGTCAGTACTTTAGAAAGTTTCTTATCTGGTTGTACCTCGTACAGTTTGTTCCAATATTTTTAACTAGTTTCTATTACTTACTTGAAAAAAAAAAACTTTGCCATTTTTGTTTTAAAACCACATTATCAGAGTCAGAACCACTCGACTCCTTAACTTAAATTTTTTTTTTAACAACACTGGGTAATCTACCTTGTTGGACCGCCAGAACTTGTCCGGCTTCCTTAGCAGATGTGCCTTCTACTCTCCTGCGTTGTCAGGATGGTTTGTTGAGAGAAGGTTCCTCAAATAAAGACGGTGAAACGTGTAGTATGTAATCATCTTATGGTATCACAAGGCCATAGCCATAGCCCAAATCCCGAAATTTAGCAGTAAAAATTAATACTAGGTTTAAAAAGTGCAAATTAAATTATAAAATAGACACAACAACATCCTCATAAAACAACATATTTTACATAATTGTGCATTGCATGCATACTGATATTTAGATTTACTTGATTAAACTACAACGTACAATACACATGGATGCAGTAGGTTACAGCCTTACTCTCTTGTGAGCTTGATCTTATCTAAAATAAGAAAACCATGAAGTTGCAACAAAAATACTTTACTCTAACAAAACACGCGTTGCATTGTGTATTGAAAATTCTCCCAATACGGGGTTCAATGTGCTAAGCACACAATGCACTTTGTATTGAAAATATTCCCAATACGGGGGTTGGCGTGCAATGCACTGTGTGTCGGCCGCTTCTCATAGTGTTCAGTGTCAAACTCACATGTGCGACCTTAGCAGTGTACGTGTTAAAAGGGTTTAAATTCAAATCCCCGGAAATTCAAAAGTTTTCCTGGCTACGGCCTTATGATATCACAATATTATTAATTGATTTATTTGTTGTGTGTTGTTTTATAATATACAACTGATTGGGAACATTATACAGGTAGAGTCAACTGTGGGCGCCAAGCCAGTATCTGCGCTGACCTATCCGTATCCCGTTATCCCAGCTTTGCAGTGTTCAAACCAGGAGGTGGTTACGAGTTCCATCATGGTACAGTCTCTGCCCACAGTATAGCTCAGTTTGCTAAGGAGAGTGCGGCTGCGCTCAACCTACGCACTTTGTCCCAACAGCTGTTCCCTCAACTTGTCACTTCACCGGAAGGTCAGTGTTATTGTATATGTTTCTTACGTTGTTAAGGCAATAATCATGGTGTAGTATTACAATCTACGTCTGTAATGTATTTAAAAAAAAGCTTAACCCTAGAAGTGGCATGGTTAAAGCTAAAATTGAAAAGCCTGTTTATAGCGTTTTGCAAGCATATTTTTAAAAATTCGCCAAAAATAGTAAATGAACCCCAATCCAAAAGTGTTCCATAGCTTTTTTGTAGAAGAAACTTCAAAGAATTCAAATATGCCACTAAAAATTTGTTTCTTTTGAATTGTAAAAGTTATTAGCTTAGAAAGCAAAAAAATGTTTAGTAACGGAAGGAAAATAAAACAACTTTATGCCTACATACAAATTGTAAAACATTTTTGTAATTTTTTCAAAATACACAAAAGTTTTATAATTTAGTTCTAAATAGAAATATGTAAAAATATATTTCAATTTCACAATTGTTTAGTTCAAAATAACACTTTGAACGTTTTTACTACATAACCTGCAAATCATGGCAAGTTCAAAGTGACTAGGCCTAAACATTTTTGACTTCAAACAATGTTTTTTTTTTTATACCAAAAATTTGAGAATGAAAAGTAGAATCGAATAACATTCTACCCAGTTTCAAATAACTTTACATTTTGTAATGAAAAATCAAAATATCAAATCGGCAATTTAAGCTAAAACCTTTTATCTAGGCTATTTTATTTCTTCACTTATCATTTTATTAGAACATCGTTATAAGCCTAATTTCACTCAAACACAATCTACACTTATTTATTTATAACTAAAACACAATATAACACTATTTTATAAACTGTAAAAACCATAAAATAACACAAAACAAGTGTTATAACTGAAGTCAAACTACGACGTGCGACGTTCTGAAATCTGCTCAGTTGTACCAACCTATGAAATCTAAATGTATTGAATTGGACATAGATAAAAACTGTGAAGTTTTCTTTTTAAAACCGTATATAGTACATTTTAGGGATATATCGAATAAGACTGTTAGAATCGATTCTAAACAGGCTTGCTTATTGGCCAAATCTATGACCAATTACAAGCTTTTACCGTATATCCTGTAGAACAGCTGTTTTCAAAGTAACATGTGATTTGAAGACACGGTATTAAAGAGAATCGTCTGCTGAGTTCAATGCTGTTATGATCTTCTTCATAAATGACTTCTGTGAGGAGTTGCAGACCGTTGAAAATGAGACAAAGTCTTGACAGTATACGGGGTTCATTGACACGTGAATCACAGCGCTGATTTGCCTACTAAAATTTTGAAACGGTGATTACGTAAGTAAATATAAGTTCTACGAAGAAGTTGTAAATACAAAAATTATAGTTTAATTCATTACCTTTCCAACGGTACCGATTTTATTACGATTAAATGATTTTAAGTGGATTAAATTATCGATTTTGCAAATATATGCAAATTCTCGCTAAGGTTCGAGCGGGTTGCGTTTGCCCCCGAGAGACTGCAGTCTGCCACTTTGAGGGTTAAGGAATAGACTGTTATTGAAAATATAATTATTTGCTGAAAGATGGTAACAGTTCCCAAACACAAGTGTTACTTTACAGCGCTCGAATGAAAGGAACATGTATTTTTATCTCTTTTGTAAAGTACCTCTAACACCACTGGTAAAAAGGGGATGCCTTTGTATGTTCTGGAGAAAATTGACGGTGTGGCTCGGCCCTCATCTAGTTAACCTCTGCGGTGCCCTGGCGATGGTGCTGTTGGTTCTCTTGTGTACCTACAGGATGGTTGTGGTGTAGGAAAGTTCTTCAGAGAAAGCGGTAAACGAGTAGTGGATTTAACATCGTTTATTAACTCTACTCGATCTCTGCTGGTTACTAGCAGACTGACTCAGGTTTGAAAATTTAGCCCCAGGCCTCCCCCCCCCCCCCCTATTACATAGGGATCTTTATATAAAAGACGCCTCGCTTAGCTGGAACTATCTTGGAGTGAGAGGGTCACAAAAACATCTATTCAAATTAATTCCACCAAGGACATTATAAATATATCTTTTATTTTTATTCCGTACACACAACTTATCACAGAGATACTAATTCATCCAACAAAAATCAATCTAAATCTATACAAATCTTATGCCTAACTCTACGGGCAAAACTGACTTCAAATAATATATTTACTTCCCAAAATTCTCAAACACGGATGTCACTCAAATATATAATTACTTCAATTTATTATAAATCAAACAAAACTGATTCTATTAAAACATTTCCCCAAATATTCACAATAAATGTTCCTCACCTTAATTTGTCCTCGTGGCTTCTTCCGGTCAGCCCATGTCGCCCCGACGTACACCTACACTCGTTCTACCCAAAAAAGCCCCATCTCGAATTTAGTCTCCTCTATTTATCATCTCTGTCCCCCACTCAGTTTCACTCGTCTAGCTCGGTCGTTGGCTTACTACAAAATGCAACTATGCGATTTGACTTCATCGCGTGTTGCACCGTAGGCTACCAATAAAATTCCACTTCTAATATAATTAAAATATAAATGAATACTCTCCCTCATCTCACTTCGAACACCCCCCCCCCCTCCTTTAACTATACACTGTGACATCAGCTGTTGTTTGTGTGCAAGCCATTATTTAGCATGACCACTATCAACATAGATCCAGTGGTTATTGTTATATAAGGTGGTGGGTACCTGTCACATCTATGACAGACAAACTAGATATCCTGTAACGGTTCTAAATATTTCTATAACATATGATTTTGAAACAATTTATTATTTGGTGATATTGACGGGTGTACCAATAAATATGACAAAACATCATGTCCAGCCCTATTTACTCAAAGAAAC
The DNA here is from genome assembly GCA_018207615.1 of Philaenus spumarius. Taxonomy (NCBI): domain Eukaryota; kingdom Metazoa; phylum Arthropoda; class Insecta; order Hemiptera; family Aphrophoridae; genus Philaenus; species Philaenus spumarius. The sequence goes on along the minus strand of JAGFPH010001527.1, from coordinate 52,418 downwards.
CTATATCACAATATATAGCATAAAAATATATCTGATTCTTACAATACCGGGTATCCCATAAAGGTTCCCCCTCTTTAATTTTTTAACGTCTGTAAATTTTCAAACAATCTTTAGTAAATGTTACTAACATAAGTCAAAGTACTTCTTTATGTGGCCCTAAATAGGGGTTGCTGGGCGTAGTTTTTTATTTTCAAATAGCAACCCCTAGAAAGTTGCATGTCATTTTAAAGAGGGTAAAAAAAAAGAAAACGAATGCCGCAAACTAGACCTCTCTATGACTTCTTAAACTAAAGTTATGGTAAAAAATGTATCACCCTAATTAGATTGTTAAACTATCCCCCACTAAAAATAACAACAAACTCTCAAATTTAACAACTAAGCTCTAGAGTGACCATTGTCAGGAAACATTTTCAGAGTCCTTAGCTTAAGTCCTACTCTGTTATTTTTATTGGGGATTAGTTCAACAATCTAATTAATTATGTTGATACATTTTTTACCATAACTTTAATTTAAGAAGTCATAGATAGGTCTAGTTTGTGGCATTCATTTTCTTTTTTTTACCCTCTTTAAAATGATATACAACTTGCTAGGAGTTGCTATTTGAAAATAAAAAACTACGCCCAGCAACCCCTATTTAGAGGTGAGGGTTAAAACCCTAAACCACGTAAAGAAGTACTTTGACTTATGTTAGTAACATTTACCAAAGATTGTTTGAAAATGTACAGTCGTTCAATTGGGACACCCGGTATTTAGTATATATTTTTTGGTAGTGACTTCTTTATTTATAGTCCTTTAACTCTGCTTTTAAAAATTTTCACAAGTTGTTATTATTTCTAAATTTGCAGATGGTAAATCAGCTTGGTTTATTGACTTCTATGCACCCTGGTGTCCCCCCTGCCTGCGACTACTGCCAGAGCTGCGTAAAGCTAGCCGTACTGTAGACTCAGTGAGGTTTGGCACTGTCGACTGTACGATACATTCAGGCCTGTGCGAACAACACAACATCCAGTCCTATCCGACAACGATGCTGTTCAACCAATCACAGCACGCTCAACGGTTCCACGGGGAACATTCTGCAAACAGTATCGTCGACTTTATACAGGACTTTTTGAATCCAACTGGTAAGAAACAGATATCATTACTTCAAAGATATTGCTGAATGAATTTGTCTCATGTCTGAATCAAGGGTTGGTTAATTTCTAAATGTAAAACAAACAAATTGAATCCAAGAATATAAGGCTAAGGCTCACACGAATACGTTTCTTGAGTAAACAACTTTCAACTACACTTTCAGTGATACTTTAACAAAGATATTCAGATTATAACAAATTTTGACTGGGATATTCAGATGTGTTTTTTGAGAATATGTGTTTGTGTTATTATTTCCAATAAAAAATAATTTCTTTTCAATCATCAAGCTCAAAGTTTTTTGATTCTTTGTTAACAATGAAGCTAGATGGCATTTACCCTCTGTACAAACAGATGTTTGAATGTATGTTGCTGGCCCTAAGATATATTTTTATTTACTTGTATCAAAAATCAAAGACGTCTTTACCACTTACAAAATACGTTGAATAATTTTATTAAAAACAAAGTAATAATATAACAAATTTTACCTTGTATCCGTCGTGTGACTTCGTTCAGCGTTCGTTTATGACGCGTTTCGAAACATATGTTTCATCATCAGATACCTAATAAAAGTTACATTACATTAATATAACACAAAAACACTCAACTCACAACACAACACACACAATTATGACATGTAATCCGGGTAGACGTCTACTTAAGGTCACTTACTGACTGACTGAATTCAATGTTTAGTTGATAGAGTCCGATATTCTTATTGCCGAATCGTACAATATGTTGGACTGAAACAGTAACTGGTCGCTAAGCAATTGTTCGTTGTTGTGTTTGAAGGCTTTATATATCTCATATTCTTCTATGGCATTCATATATCTACCCTTCACGCAAAAATGGATAGGTTCATAATTTGTATTAAAATCGGTAATTGGTGATTGGTGTCTATTAAATTTTGAGCGTAATTTGAATTGTTTCCGTCTATGTTTTTCTTTGGTAGATGTTCCTTAAACCGTTTTAAGAACGGCCTCCCGGTTTGGCGTATATATATTTTATCGCAATTGATCCTGTATATCCCAGTGTTTTCCTCCATCGGTCTAAGAATTTTGCGGTGGAGAATTTTCTGTATATTGTTGTTTGTGCGGAAAGCCACAGTTATGTTGAGTTTACAGAGAGTGTTGCATAAAATTCTGAGTAGAATGTTGCCGTACTCTGTGGACACATATTTATTTTTTGTTTTGTCCATGTCCATCCGCTTGTTGTTTGGTATGTTTTTTAACCAAATTGTTGAACATTTGTATCCATTGCTTATGGCTATGTGTTTGATAGTGTTCAACTCTTCGTGGAAATTATCGACTTCAAGCGGTACTGTGAGTAGATGGTGAACGAAACTATTGTATGCTGCCATTTTATGGTTAATGGGATAGTAAGAATTGGCGTGAATTGTGACATACGTGGTGGTAGGTTTCCTGTATATTGTATATTTAAACTTGTCCTTATGTTTTAATACGGATATGTCCAGAAAATTTAACCTATTGTGTATGTCAAGTTCAAGGGTGAATTGTATGTTACGGTTTATGCTGTTCATATACTTCTTTAATTGTTCTATTTGTCTTAATGTTCCATCAAAATAACGAAGGTGTCATCAACATAACGGGTGTAATGAACTATTTTACCACTGAATTTATTGTTTTTTGCTAGAAGATATGTGTTCTCAAAATGGTTCAGATAAATATCGGCTAGCAACTCCGATAATGGCGAACCCATGGCTAGACCTTCAGCCTGACTAAAGTACTTATTGTCGAACGTGAAATAATTCTGTTTTAAAAGCACTGTTAATAAGTTGATTAACTCTTGGACAGATTCAGTACCTAATGTATTTTGTTTCAGTGAGGTTATTTCTTACGGTTTAAGGAACATCTACCAAAGAAAAACATAGGCGGAAACAATTCAAATTACGCTTGCCAATTAATAGACACCAATCACCAATTCACCGATTTTAATACAAATTTTGAACCTATCCATTTTTGCGTGAAGGGTAGACATATGAATGCCATAGAAGAATATGAGATGTATAAAGCCTTCAAACACAACGACAAACAATTGCTTAGCGACCAGTTACTGTTTAAGTCCAACATATTGTTGATAAGAATAACGGACTCTATCAACTAAACATTGAATTCAGTCAGTAGTCGTTCGACCGTGACCTTAAGTAGACGTCTATCCGGATTACATGTCATAATTGTGTGTGTTGTGTTGTGAGTTGAGTGTTTTTGTGTTGTATGTAATGTAACTTTTATTAGGTATCTGATGATGAAACATGTTTCGAAACGCGTCATAAACGAACGCTGAACGAAGTCACACGACGGATACAAGGTAAAATTTGTTATATTCTATTTATGACTTGGATACTTTACAATGATTTAAAAAAAAAAAAAAACAAAGTAATAAGTTTACATACAATTAGAACGAATCTCCTTCAAATTACTGTCCTGGGCTAGCGATACACTTGTCCCAACATTGAATCCATGACTGGAAGCATTTTTGGAATGCTTCTTTCTGGTCGTGGCCATCTCAGTGGCTTGGCTGTATGGTGTAGGTCGTTGGATTGAAATGACAGCTGAACATTTAATACATTGTTGGGGTTGTGTCTGAATATTCTTTGTAAATTTTAAATTTCTCAATAGCGTTCAATTTGCTTTATGCAATAATCATAGTTATCAGCAGACTTCATCAACCCGAGAGCCATCAATAACATTCCCTCGTCACAAAATAGTAATAAGAGTTGTTGTATTTCAGTGATAAAACTGACAGAAGAAACCTTCTACACGACCGTGGGACGCAAGTCTCCAGACTCTGTCTGGGTGGTGGATTTCTTCATGCCATGGTGCGGACCTTGTCAAACTCTTGCTCCTCAGTGGAGGAAGTTTTCCAAGGTAATATAGTACATCTGTATAGTATTCTGTCCTACTTTGTTGTCTGATTCAGTAGTATTTACTTGTATTCTGTTTGTGTGCAGCTAGTGTCAGACCTGAAGTACGTTCATGTTGCCGAAGTAAACTGC
>JAGFPH010001527.1:37004-48174 GCA_018207615.1 Philaenus spumarius | reverse complement strand
AGGAAGAGTTTTTAGAAAAAATTTCAAGAGACAAAAGATGTTTATTTTAAAGTGCTTGACCTAAAAAATTGCTTTCAAATCAATTTCGTAAATTTTATTTTTTACAAAATTTTCGAAGATGTAGGAGTCGATTTAAAATTTACAAAATCGATTTGGAAGCAATGTTTTAAGTCAAGCCCTTTGAAATAAACATTTTTTGTCTCTTGAAATTTTTTCTAAAAACTCTTCCTTTTCGAGATATTAGCAACTTTATGTCGATTTATTTCAACACGTTTAGGGCCGCCATTTTGTTTTGAGTGTTTCGATTTTTATTTTCTTTATGTCATTTTCCTAGTCTTAAATAGACCTTAAAAATGAGGTATCACATGACCATACTTCCCATTTACAAATTTTGAGTTGCCCCCAAAATCCCCCATTTTTAGGGGACACTCAAAATTTCCGATGGCTTCAAAAGATACTTTGGGCTAAGTTAGTATAGTCCCCCAAAGGATATTTGTTTGTTTTAACAAACACAAAAGTTAAAGGGGGGGGAGTGGGGCTTTTAAGACACCTGGTAATCATGTTATGTTTTCTTTATAATAAAGGTGTAGGATTAATAATAACCCCAAAGCTAGGATGGTAAATAATGTTAAATGTTCAAATCAAATTATTTCCTATATTTTATAACAGCAGTTATAATAAGGTCAAAAGAACCAGCAAGGCTCAGGTCTACACTTTAATAAAAACTAACCTAAAAGTTGGAAATACAAATAGTTGCTTTAAATGGTGAAATCAGGTGTTAATGGCAACATTAGAGCAAACAGCTGTTTTATCTGTTATTTTATTCAATTGGTTGCTATGGTAATTCATCAGTCTAGGACTAACCTAAGAATTTTTTCCGACTAAATGTACAAATATAGAAATAAAAAATATTTTTATCAAAATGAATTATGGCCTATGTTACTCAGGGATAGTGAAACTTTTTATTAGTAAAACTATTTTTTCAATCGGTTCAGTAGTTCCAGAGATTACCGCCTACATACAAACAAACAAACAAATTTTACCTCTTTATAATATTAGTATAGACAAAGTAATAAGCTTACATAGAATTTTAATTAATCTCCTTCAAAGTACTGTCCTTGGCTATGTACTTGTACCAACGTTGAAGTCACGATTGGAAGCATTTCTGGAAGGCTTCTTTTCGGTCGTGGCCATCTCAGGGCCGTAGCCGTAGACCCAACTTTCATCTCCAGTTACAATTTTGTCCATGAAGTCTAGATCTGCATGAAGACAATCCTTCAATTCCATGCAGACCGAGACACGATTTTCCTTCTTTTCACCAGTCATAAGTCTGGAAACAAATTTTGCACTCACTCGTCTCATTTGCAAATTATCTGTTAAATGCTTTGCATCGACCAATACGAAATGTTAAGTTCTTCGGTAAGCTCTCGAATAGTCATTCGCCTGTTTAAATGAACAAGTTTGGCCACTTTTTGCGTGATTTCATCTGTTTTTGAGGTCAAAGGACGTCCTGACCTCGTCTTCAACCGATTCATTTCCGCTTTTAAATTGTTCATATAGTACAACACATTTAGAATGGCGAGCGGGCTGCGCATGCGCAGGAAAGCCCGCCTCCCAGTCAACTTCAGTCTCACTCAAATAGTAAAAAAAGTACAGTCAGTGTCAAATCTGCACAGATGTGCGTGGCTATGTTGTATATGTGGTGTGTATAAAGCCATCGTCTATAAACTTGACTGTACGCCGCGCTGCCTAGCCTTGGTAGGGGAAATGTGGTGGAATAGGTACTCCGTCCCTCTCGCACTACCCTCCTTACATATTCTAATTGATTCTATCCATACCACTTGTAAACAGTCTTCAGAGTTACTACATTATCGCCATAGACTGATTTTAACATTTCATGACTTTCTTTGACACCTTTTTACAACTTGAAACAAAACCTAAGGTTAATGCCTTGTTCAAAATCCATGATATAATCGTAAAATAATCCGTATTGAGAAGATTCGGACTGCCAATCATCGTAAACGTTTGTAACATAATTTTTTAACATTTTGTTATAGCGACTATTTAGAAGTACGCCTCATGTTACAGGTTATACAGTGGTTACAACAGAGACGCCAGATCATTAAGGCAGTGGCTGTTTAGCTTCTTACCTTCTTTGGTGGTCGAACTGACACCCGATACTTTCCCACAAGTACTGACGGGCAACAACTATTGGCTGGTGGACTTCTACGCGCCGTGGTGTGGACATTGTCATGCGTTTGAACCGGAATTTGTTACAGTCGCACAGGTAAAAATAACTTTGTATACTTGTGAATAATATATGCAATAACATTTGTGTTCAGTCAGACTGTCTGAACTGATTTCTATCACTGTAGATGATATTTTCCAACTGGTACAACTATGGTTTGATAATTTTCTTTACTGATTAAATTTGATTACCTATAATAAACGGTTAATTTGGTAAAAATATAACATTACAGTAGGATCAATCTAATCTGTCCTATTTGGGGCTGGGGGTATGGTCGGAACGGAAAAAAGGTCAGATTATCAGAAAATACAGAAAATTATCCGCTGAAACAAACCGGTTGTCAAACGATCAACGTTTCACTCCTGACATGTTGAAAAACACAACCGTACACAATGTAAAACAGATGCACTGTAACGAATACAGAAGAACACTGTCGTAAGACCAACGAACAGTAAGCACTAAAAACTGCGCAGTACAGTACAACAACAGAAACGATACGAGAGATGACGGAGCACTATGTTAAAGACTACTAAAGAATACCGTTGCATGGCAGCCAATAAGATGGGCGTGCAGCGTAGCCATATGTACTAGTCTCGAACACTCCTAGTATTTACCGCTCGAGGCTTGAGCGCATAGTTTAAAGAATTATAAATGCGTTGAGTCAGCCGCGTTCAGTTAGAAGCGTAGAAAGATCGGGACAACGTCGCAAATTGGACCATTCAAGGTCTTGGCGCACACAAGCCCGTCCCTCAACGGTATTCTTTCATGGTCTTTACTGTATGTGTAGGTTTATACCATTCGTTTTTTTCCTTCCGTTGCATTACAATTCCGTTTTCGTTTAAAAACGGAAGGAAAGAGATAGGTTGTTCGAACTGTCCATTTTGTCATCCCGCAGTCTATCCTTTAATACCGCATCGTCTTGAAAAAAGATCAAGAAAATACAATTCCTTCGAGATAACGAAAACAGAGGAGAAAAACGGAAGAAAGCAACCGGCTGGCGGCAACAACACTACTAGTGCCTAGCTGTTGTATCTAATCCTTCCTTCTTTCTGACGGACCTGGTATCCTTTTCACCATTTGTTGTGGTAGCTTCCTTCCCACAAAACGAATGGAAAACGTGAAGGAAACAAAACCAGACAGTTCCGGAATTAATGTGTTGTCGATGTCCATTACCCAAAACGCAACAGAAGGGAAAAAAAGGATGGTGTAAACCTACACTAAAGTGAACAAGCGATAACAGCAAGTAAACAACAATGGCGCGACGGGATGTAAGTCAACGATTTCTGCTCGAGCACGGTCGGATCAACCGTAGCGGGGAACCAGCCGAGGGCGGACGAGAGGGGTTCTACTGTAATTTAATTGATTCAGGAATTTATTTAACCTTTTTTGTAAAAGTGCACAAAATACTCTTTCAACTTTGATGTCTTTAAGTACAAAAAAAATAGTTTTGTACAAAATTTGTAACTTAATTGTTTGTAATACTTTTTAAGTCGACAGAAAATTAATTACAAGTTAATCATCTGTCCTACTTATACCTGACTGTGGAGTCTTTCATTTTACATGGTAAAACGAAATGGCTCTACAGCTTATATGCTGAGGAAAAGTTCACAATTAATCTAAAATTAGTTAAAAGCAACTGCAATAACTAAAATTATCGCGATTCAATTAATTTTTCAGAAATTAGAGAACAGAGTTAAAACTGCCAAAGTGAACTGCGACTCCTATCTGAGTCTCTGCCAGCGAGCCGGTGTGACCGCCTATCCTACCATCCAGTTCTACTCGCCTACGAGCAACAGCTACCGGGGTACGGAAATAACGAGCCAATCGGCAGCCAAGATTATTAACTTTGTTGAACAAAGATTGGCCGATCGAGAAACGCATAAGCACGACGAATTTTAACTGTGATAATATTTAGAGTTAGTTTAAATAACACAAGGTAATAGATCTGTAAGTACGACCACTGTAGTATAAATGTACGACGACCACTTAGTTATTTTAATTTGTATTATGTCTTAGCGCAACATATGCAGAGAAAGAAATGCACTTGTTAATAGAAATATAAACTAAGTTGAATTATTAGAAATATAGATTAACGGTTCTGCTGCAACAGATGAATATTTATTAATCGTCTGAACGAGTAATGTTAATTTTAAATAAGTGTATTGTTGTTTTTCATCATTTATGTTTTTGTTTTTAACCCTACAACTGTTGATGTTAATTTTTTGTGATGCCAAGCTATTCCAGTGCTTGTGCAAGCATATTTTCAAAAATTCGCCAAATATAGTAACTATACCCTAATCCAAAAGTGTTCCATAGCTTTTTTGTAGAGAAAGGTTCAAAGAATTCATATATGCCAGTAAAAATCGATTGATGTAAAATGCTTTGCTCAAAAATGAAATATTATTACAACAAAGTGTAGAGAATAACTCGTAGAATTGATCTGTATACTTGTAGATTCTTATTTTATAAAACTAATGTATTTCACTTAAATTTACTTCTATCGCAATAATAAAAACAGATAAAACATCTCACAGATTCAACGTATACATAGCCAGCCGGCCTAGAGAGTTCGCATACATAGCGAAACCATGGAAACTCTGCGTATTGAACGCAACAAATGCAACAAATTTCCACCGACTGTACGAATAGAATCATAACAATAAATGTGGTTTAATTTACACGAAACTATAGGTTGAACTTTTTACTACAAATCGATATAAAACATATATCAAATTGTAACAGATATCTCGAGTGCAAAATGTGCTTTTTCATTGGTCGAAAACTGTCCGATTGCAAGGGTTTACAGAAAACTTTATATTTTCGGAACTATAAAAATGACGTGTGATTGGAAGGCAGTTTTAGAAAGTTGAAATCTTGAAGAATCCAATGGTATCTTTATATTATTTTCAAAACAGTTCTGTCGAGCGATATTGAGCCTTAGAGAAGTAACGTTTTGTGTAATTTCCTATTGCTTTCCCACGCAGCATCAATTGATTTAGACGGCTATGATTTTCCAACGGTGATTACACAAATGAATATACGTTTTAGAACAAATTTGCAAATACAAAAATTAAAGTTGAAATCATTTCCTTTCTAACGGTTTTTGTTTTATTGCGATTGGATGATTTGCAGTGGGTGAAATATTCAATAGACAGACTACTCAATTCAACTTGAGTGGTCCAACAGTTGTAGGGTGCAGCGAAGGCTGCAGGTTGTCCAATAGTCTTGTAGCATCGTGCTGCGCCTTCTAGCAAGTTGCACCTCATTCAATATAAGTCGTGCAATTTTACTTTATCCAATAGGTTGTCTTCACTAATTGCAAGTTCATGTTCAGATGAAGATTTATCAAGTTTTGCACTTTCAAATCGAGGAAGAAGAAAAACACCAAAGATCATTGTTTTGAATGAATCAATGAATGAAGAAAGACACATTTTTGGAAAGTTTCGGCACTTATTAAAAGATTTTTAAAGTTTTTTTCAGGCGAAAATCGCAACTAATTTAGCCAATAAAATTAGTAAAAGAACATACTATAAGTTAGATATTTCAGTAGCTTTGGAGAAAGTTATACAGCATTAAGTTTGTTTCTTAGATTTTGTTTGTTCATAATTCTATGCCTGTTTGACATTTACGGCTAGTTTTAACTGCTATGCTGTTTTGACTGTTATGTTTTTTTAGTTAGTAGGACGTGTTTTAAGATGTAATTGAAACGAGAAGTATTTCTTTTAGTTTCTCCATGTTTTTTAGTTCTTGTAGCACGTGTTTTAAGACGTAATTAGACGGAAGGTGTATCCCCTGATATACACATTCAGCACAGATGGAACAATTTTCTAAGAAAACCCATCTTTGCTGATAAGCTTTATGAAAGCTATTAACGTTAAAACTTTACAACATAAAAAAAGTACTTAAAAAGTGTTTAAACTCTAGGTTAGTAAAAAATAATGTATCTGTAATATATTTACCATTGTTACTATTAAACTAAGAATATTGTATTATAGTTTCTACGTCTAAAAGTGTATTTGTAAAAACGAGCGTAATAGGTTTTAGAGAAATAGGATGCGTTTTAAATCAACATTTTAATATTTAGAATTATGGTAGTTTTGCTAAATGTTCGCAGAAGTTTAACAATATTAATTTATAGCTTTATTGTAAACGGTTGCTTTGAAACTACGGCCTAGGTTTCCCCCTACTGGGCTTATATTTTAACATTTCTGTATATTATATTCATTTTCTATAAAAATTTATCTTTTAACACTTTTATGTTACTCTACGAATGATATATTATATTGAACGTACATTATATTTTTAGGTAGACTATAATCTTAATATTTGGCAATTGAAATACGTATATCTGTTAAGTTGAAAAACCATGTGCAACATAATTAAGCCGAATTACCTTTCAGTGTCCCCAATATTTGGCGTAATCTTGTCTGCAGATCTGTACAGTGATTCTGATGTACTATACAGGGTGTTTCCGAAATACACCGAACAACTTTGGGATATTGTTCCTGATGTCAAAACAAACAAAGAATTTCATATAAGTATATAGCCTATCTCGATCCGTTTTCCGTCTGGCGGTCTGTACATATTTTTTACATGACTGATCATAACTTGTATACTACTAGAGGTACCAACTTCAAACTTGGTACACACATGTTGGCTAATAGGACCTATCTTTGTGCGGAGTATCAAGTTTCTACTTTGTACCATTTCAAAATGGTGGCCGTTTTTAGTTTTTAAAGCTTAATATCTGAAAATCCGTAAGTTTAAACAAAAAATCTGATTTTTCAAATCGAGGTGTCATTACATTTGTTGTAACATTTACAAAAAAATTACCCATAATAAATATTTTTTAAATTTAACGGTTTTGGAGTTATTGTTTCACGAATAATTAAAATGACCGCCACCTTGAAACGGTCAAGGTTAGAAAACCAAAACATCATAGGCAAAAAGAAAATTAATTTTCCTCCGTTATTTGTGTTATGACCCTATTAAAATTGTACATTTCCTTAAAGGAAATTAAATTTCGCAACTTTTTTGTGTCTTGTAGATTTTTTTTTAAACTTACGGATTTTGAGATATTAAGCTTTAAAAACTAAAAACGGCCGCCATTTTGAAATGGTACAAAGTAGAAATTTCATACTCCGCACAAAGATAGGTCCTATTAGCCAACATGTGTGTACCAAGTTTGAAGTTGGTACCTCTAGTAGTATACAAGTTATGATCAGTCATGTAAAAAATACATACAGACCGACAGACGAAAAACGGATCGAGATAGGCTATAATATACTTATATGAAATTTTTTGTTTGTTTTGACATCAGGAACAATATCCCAAAGTTTTTCGGTATATTTCGGAAACACCCTGTATACCGGGTGATTCACGAAGTTATCCCCATACTTATACAGCTCATTCTACTAGTAAAAATAATAAAAAAAGTTCATATAAACATAGGTCCGAAAACGCTTTGTTTTCCAGATAGCCGCCATTTTGTTTTTTGTACAAAATAATTCATATCTAGAGAACGGTTTGACTGATTGAGTTCAAACTTGGCATGAAGTTTAACCTAACAATGATATACCTCAAGAAAAATAAACGATTAAATCCAATCATGCGTTTCAAAATGGCGGCTGTTTGAAAATTTCAAACCTAAATTACTCCAAAACCGTACATTTTAACGAAAACTGTCAAGACACCTTTTTTGTAGCCCTTTTGATTCCCTATCGGATGGTGTAACTGTCAAAACAATCGGATGAAGGATAATAGCTAAGTTAAAAGGTAATGACAACAAATGTCCATACAATATTGTAGTATTTACTGTGTTGGTATAGGATTCCGGGTTGAACAAACCAATTAGTACACATAACTTAACTGTTATCCTTCATCCGATTGTTTTGAAAGTTACACCATCCGGTAGGGAATCAAAAGGGCTACAAAAAAGGTAACCTGACATTTTTCGTTAAAAAGTACGGTTTTTGAGTTATTTAGATTTGAAATTTTCAAACAGCCGCCATTTTGAAACGCAAGATTTGATAGTATCGATTATTTTTCTTGAGATATATTATTGTTAGGTTAAGCTTCATGCCAAGTTTGAACTCAATCAGTCAAACCGTTCTCTAGATATGAATTATTTTTCACAAAAAACAAAATGGCGGATATCTGGGAAATGAACAGTTTTCGGTCCTATGTTTATACGAACTTTTTTTGTTATTTTCACCTGAAGACAAGTCCTGAGAGTTTCTTCGTGGGACACCCTGTATAAGCTTATTTATATGGATACCTAAGTAGACCGGATTACCGCAAACCTACTGTTAGCCTATATCAGCAAATATTATGTTACTGAAAAGGTAAATCAGTTGATTATTTGCTTCGTAGTGGACCAGCAAGCTGAGTTAGTAATTTACTAATGGATACCGATAAGATTTTACACCAATCTTATATTTAAATCTATTTTTTACAAAGGACAGTAGAGCCGCGGTTATCCGCAGTAATGTGGACCGAGGTAATGTGAAAACTCGGATAAACGGACTCTGTCAAAAATCGAGAGGGAAACGTACGGTAAACTGGTGAAATCAATGAAAACGTGGTCAAAGATGTGAAAAAAGACATTTACTCTATTATCAAATGAAAAACTGACGTCTGAATAAAAATAAAATACAAATACAGAATGATAAAAAGACATACACATAGGCTACAGTACATGTTCCAGAAAAAAATATTTTTTTAACAAGTGCATAAGTGTTTTTTGTCTAACGGAACTTGTCGCTTAAAAATTAAACATTATGACTATCAATCGTTTAAAACCGTCAACTAGTCCAAAATTAAGATGTAATCTTACCTTGTCTCTTTCGGTCATTCGACCATCATCAGGAGAATTAAAAGGCTAATCCAACAAGATAAGATGTAAGAACGCAATTAGATTTCAGTATCGACCGAACAATTTGACGCGCACGTCGTCGACACATTAAGGCGTAATGTAAACCATAAGTACATTAATCGTTCAACGATCTCCATACGGAGTGAGACTTATTTAATGTAGTGTTGTGTTTTGTGTTAGTGTTGTGTTTTTTAACGTTTTTAATTCTCCTGATGATGGTCGAATAGAGACAAGGTAAGATTACATATTAATTTTGGATTAGTTGTTGGTTTTAAACGTTTGATCAAATCACTAATCCGTGAGCTGAAATCAAAACATTATGACTATGACACACGCAACGTTTTAAGATCGAGGGTTTGCTTGATACTGAATCAAACTATTGTATTCGTAGAAACTAAAGGAGACGTTTGAGAGGGGGGTAAGCCGGGTAGGTTAGAAGGTCGGACAGAAGTAGGAAGCAGGTGCAAGCCAAGCCAATGTAAGGAATGATGACACCACCATCGCGTAAACAATAATCACAGACGTCTGTCTATTCTTACTACGCTACTAAGTGTATCCGACTACCCGATTAATATTATTGTTTATTCAAGTAATTTGTTTGATTGATTATTTAGTTCACTACTTATAAATGAATAAATTATGTTGTTTATTTAGAAAATCTATTATTCTCTTGAATAAACAGTACTTGTACCGGTCAAAATACCTTAAAACTTAAAAAATCCTAATCCTATTGATGATTAGCAAAGCAGTGGAATTACTGTATCGTACAGTATTTAACAATGATTAAAAACCGTGCCTTTTATTTACCAGAACTATTTTTTACGAAACATTATGTGACTAATATAAGTACAGTACAGCAGATTTGTCGCTAGACGCGGATTTCACTTTGTGTGGTTACTTTAACCACAAACCAAACATTTTTTGTTTGTTTTTACTATTTTACTACCTCGGTTAACCCCGAATTCGGTTAGTCGGGGCTCGGATAACCGCGGCTCTACTGTACGTGCGTAATTTCCAAACTTGTAGTTTTAATGTGCATTGTGTGTTGTAGTGTTTTAGTTTTGTTTAATGTTACCAAAAATAATGTTTATGTTATTTATATTCCTACAATTCAATTGGGAACAAGTATTGTCGACGACTTCTTCAAACTGTTTTGTTATCTATAATATTAGCTGTAAAAAATGAGACAGAATATACGTTCTTCATAGTTATAGCGCTAAAGTTGGTTGGATTGACATTTTTTAAATTGAGTCCATTAAGTTGATTGGTTTATTTATACAAACGATCTTCATTTGGAGTTTGATCAAAACACGTAACAACCTTTATCAGAGCAGACCTATTTCAACCAAGCATCTTGACAGATCAATCACCAAAAAGATTTTATTCTTGTTTAAACTTTAGTCAAGTTCACTTTATACTAGGTATGCAAAATCTGTCTCAATGCTTTAAATAAATAAAAGATTTTACTAAGCAAGTCCATTACATATATTATATAAAATTTTCCGCCATAGCCCTGTTCAAATTTATTACTGACTTCTAAAATTTGTAATATTTCAGTAATAGTGTGACAAAAGTTTCGCAATAAAACATGAAATATTTGCAAAACTTGTTGCTATATTCACTACATTTATCATCCTATTTGCTTATATTTTTGTTAATGTAGCCTACACCAGAAAACAATAAAAATATAAACAAAAAATTTAACATTTTAAGCAAGGTTTAACTGTTAGGCTACCTAATGATATGCTCTGTATTAATATTTTATATTATATTATTATGTTTAATAAACTAAATTTTAAAATAAATGATTATTTCTTAACATTTTTTCATTGTTTACTGCCATTGTTAAAATAGATTTTAATATTTTATTTTTGTTTACGTTTTAGAATTTTAGAAATTTTAGAATTGTATAACATCTTATGTCACTGATACTTTGAAATAAACATTTTTGTTGTGTAGAGCGACCAACAATATTTATTTTCTGCCATTTTATTTATTACTTAACATCTTCAGATACATTTACACAGGTTCGTGGCGTGTCAGTTCTG
>JAGFPH010001527.1:17519-36994 GCA_018207615.1 Philaenus spumarius | reverse complement strand
TTGCAGTGGCCCTTATGGTGAGACCCAAGGTCGGGAGTAGCAAATGAGCACCGATCATGGTCCCCAGAACACGTTTTGGGGGTTAAAAAAAATTTATATATATATATATGTATATATGTGTTCGCACTCTAGCGGCCGTATTTTAAGTCCGATTTGGTTCAAATTTGGTACACATGTTGGTTGTCTATGTGGCTCGGACGAGTTCGTTAGCCAAAAAAATCCAACAACCGGAAGTACGTTTTTTGACCGGAAGTAACTATTTTTTTTATTTTTGCTACGAGAATTAAATTTTTTAAGAGTTTTTTCTAAAAATATAAATGTAGGGTGTTATTCTGCACATTTTGTTTTTTTATGCGACCTTATAGCTCGCTTGGTTCCCCCAAAATCGATCAAAACGTAAAATACCATAAAAGTACCCGGTTCGAAGCCAAGTGTGCAAACTCGCGAGGCCATTTAGGCGCAAACAAATTCTACTAATATATTGCTTACACACAGACAGCTGTTCAACGCCTTCTTGAGTAGACTTATTTCCCAAATTGTTGGTTGAAACCCTAAAACATAGGCATATAAACTTGATTTTGGAAATTTGCTCAACTCACGTCAGCGGTCCAGCTGCGTGGTCGAATTATTTGTGTTTGGCAGTGATTAAAAATTATTTTACAGAATTGAATGTACTGAAAGTAACCAGCTTTCATTCCAATTTGGTTTCAGGCGTTTTCATCAAGCTTAGGCTCTATGTATGTCTCTATTTAAGTTATTTGTATAACAATAAATGTACCGATTTTTTATGAACATCTTTTTAATTTCTCCTGTTTTTATGTTAAAAAAATCAGCATTTTTTTTTAACTCTGTTCGGAATAGGCGGATTTTTGGAATAGCAGAGTTGGGATTCTACTGTATATACAGGTTGGTTATAAAGTCACTTCCCCCCCCCCCCTTTAACTTTTGTGTTTGTTAAAACTCCTCCATCTTGGAAAATTAAAAAAAAAATAAATTTTACAAATTCGATTTGGAAGCAATTTTTTAGGTCAAGCACTTTGAAATAAACATTTTTTGTCTCTTGAAATATTTTCTGAAAACTCTTCCTTTTCGAGATATTAGCAACTTTATGTTGATTTATTTCAACACGTCTATGGCCGCCATTTTGTTTTGGGTGGTCCGATTTTTATTTTCTCTATGCCATTTTCCTAGTCTTAAATGGACCTTTAAAATAAGGTATCACATGACCATACTTCCCATTTAAAAATTTTGAGTTGCCCCCAAAATCCCCAATTTTTAGGGGTCACTCAAAATTTCTGATTGCTTCAAAAGATGCTTTGGGTTAAGTTAGTATAGTACCCCAAAGGATATTTGTTTGTTTTAACAAACACAAAAGTTAAAGGGGGAGGGAAGTGACTTTATAACCACTGTATATATGTTGCAATCTAGCGGCTGCATTTTACGTCCGATTTGGTTCACACGTTGGCTTTCTAAATTGCTCGGACAAGTTCGTTAGCAAAAATCTAACTACCGGAAGTATTTTTGACAGGAAGTAAGAGTAAAAGTAAAATTTTTTTTAGATTTATCAAAGTAGAATGAAACTTGTTTGGGGATTTATCTAAAAATATAAATATGAGAAATTATTCTGCACATTTTGTTTTTTTTACACGACCTTACACCTGGTTTCTCCAAAATCGATCAAAACATAAATGTACCTAGATGCAAACTCGAGAAGCTAGAGCGAAGTGAAGCAGTCCATAATCCGAAGCCGCAACATCAAGGTACAAACTTGCGAAGCGAGTTTTTCCTCCGCTGTAAGCTGAACGAAGTAGAGCACGGGCTGGAAGCTCAGGTGCAAACGAATTCTATTAATATACTTCGTAACTCATGCACTGCCTTCGTGAGTAGTCCAATAAATGTTTGAAACCCTAAAATGTATAAACTTAATTTTGGAAATTTGCTCAACCCATTTCAGCTGCGTGATCGAATTATTTACATTGATTTCACCCAATTCAGTTGTTTGTTGATTTTACCAGAGAATAACTCTGGGCTCATCCAAATGTTTGAATGGTAGATTGTTGACGTAAAATAAGCAAAGTGGATGACCTCATTTTTCCATCATCATAACATACAACATTCTTACCTGATTGAACTGGCCTAGTGTTGAGGTTTGACAGCTAGCCAGCTTAATTGTTTTACTTGCCAAATAATTTGATTCCACAACTATACATGGTGTTGATTCCAGTTGCGACCTTAATTTTTGTACGTAACTATATATATATATATAAACTAGATACATCAAGGGTAAAAATACAAAACATATAAAAAAAGTGTTCAGTGTTTATTATGTATTTAATTACATACAGCATCTCACATAGTTTATTGTTAACCTATATCGGAAAGCTTTACACTATTTCATGTACGAGGTTGTGGCAATAACAAATAAGAACTGGCGTTAAGGGTTATTTAGTTCCAATGCTATTTAGCCTTGCAAAAAACAGGCTAAAATTAAATGAAGCAAGGATGAAATCGGTTAGGTTAGGATTGATTATTTATAATAATTTAATAATAATAAAAATGAAATACAACAAAATCACTTAACTGATTATGATTGTTCAATTATCACTAAAGACTAGTTACTTTTTTTTTAAATAATAATAAAACTGAAAGTTAGAAAAGACAAAAAAAAAATGAAGTGAAGTGTTAGGTTAGTTTAAAGTTTAAAATTAGGCAGTTCCATTTTTACAAATTGGTGTTTGTAGCATAACTCGCCAATAGATGTGCTCCCTTGAACATTTTCATTACAGAGAAATTATAATCTACAATATGATATACAATAATAATCAATAAACATTACAAACAGTCCAGGAAATTTGATTTTGTTTCTATGCGCTCCATAAATCAAGATTTTAGAGTTTTGTTCTCTCGAGTACATTTCACTAGAGAGAATCAACAAGCTTATGATGTCTAGCTACTTCATCAAAATAGTAATGGCACTTAATTAGTTTTCAAAAGTGATTATTTTTATATTTCTGTCCAATTATATTGGTTAGATTTCCTATAGGGCATTTTAAAATGTGCCGCAATGATCTAGATGAATATAAACATAACACAAATGAAATCGATTGGCTTGTAAGCCTTGAACATTATACAGCAAGAAACAACTGTATTTCTAATTATTTTAGTTGATTATCAAATATATTAAACTTCTACTTCAAACATACTAAATAACTTGAAAGTGACATATAAATGTTGAAAGTTAAATTAAACATTTTTATAAGGCGTAGGCTTTGATCCAGTTTCATTATAATTCAGGTTTTATTTACTGTTTTTATGAAATACTTTTTTATGCATTTTTGTTTAACAATCATTTGGTTAGACAAACCACAAACGCTTCACAAACAACAGATTAATCTACACGATGCTACGAACGCTCTCTCCATCGTTGGCCCGAACATTTGAGACAAGTAAGTACAGCGTATGTTCCTGCTACGGTGAATCGAAAGTTCGATCCAGTACTTAAGAAAACAATTTGGTACAAACGTTTGTCCAGTTGCAAAAATGGACGAGGCTGATAGTCTATAATAATATACCTTTTAATTGTACACATTTAACGAGTTAAAAATCCCCGTATCATGTTTAGGTAGGCCTAAGTATAATTTTGTTTTTAAATAGCAAATTTTGGAAATTATATTTTTTAAATGTAAAGCATCCAATTTATCTGCCTGTGATTTTTCACGGGAACTTACTAGTATGAAATATAAATTGTAGCCTACTTAGGCTACCTGTGAAAATGTAAATGAATAATATTATTCAAAACTAAACGCAAAGATAAACCTAAACAAGACGGGCCTTTGGTGAAAAAGGAGAGTAAATAGTACATGAACGAGTCGTGTAGCCGTTAAATCGAACCAACGAACATTTTCCTTCAAACATTGACTCGGTGCAAGAGTACCAACATCATGGTCCAGAACATGGTCAAATGCGACCGTTTGACGCTCGTAGGTTTGAACAACGGCCGCACGATGTGACGAATCATCAAATGTCCACCGTTGGAAGGTGTTCTTAGCATCGTGTAGAACCGGTTTTACTGCATTGTTGTTCAAAGAGCAAATGAACTTTGCCAAATTATGTCTACTGGAAGGAAGCGATGCGCTGCTTGGTACGCTAACATAATCAGTTAAAAAGAACATTCGAGTCGTATTCTGTCTTTGAATGTTTACTGTTTCGTTATTTTCTTCAAAAATTCACTAGTAATATTTAAATTTATAAAACCGTTTTCAAATTCATTACTTGAACAATATGAGAAAACTGATGTAGAACAATCAAGTTATTGTGTTCTAAAATAGAAAATAAGTTATAAATATGCATTAATAAAACTAGATACAATGAAACTGAATATTAGTTACCTTAAATGTGTTTATTTATAAACACAAACTATAATTCAACTTAAAATTAAACATTTTGAATGCTGCCTAATTTTAATTAACAACTTTAAACTTTTGTATTATACAAAACATTGACATGAAAGCTGAATGCAGTTTCTATAGACTATTTAGTAGGGATAAAATGTTTGGAGAGTTTTTCTCAAGTGGAAATATTTTTTATATTAAAACGAAATAATAAATAGGTTCTCTGTAAACCATGATAGCCATTCATTTTACCTCATTTTACAGTTATGAATAATTCTAGAAATGAACGTTATTGAGTGTACATTTTTTACAGGTAAAAATCAATCGGTAACAGAAAATTTCTAATTGGAATTTTTTTTTAAATTTAGGAACAGTAACAAAAAACTCTCCAAACATGAAACAAATTTAAAATTTACTAATGGGAGCCGACGTTACCCGGCGAGTGTTAGATAATCCATTCTCTTAACATTATTTACACATTAGACTAAATTTTTCATAAACTCTTACTAAATTGTTTTTTCCAACGACGCAACGATTGGTTTAAATAATCTTTCTCAAACCAACAATCGATAAAAGATGAAAAATATCAGCTTTATTCATTTCACACAAACATCACTAACCTCCAAAAAATTAGAGTTTCAAGAAAAAATCAATTATCGTTTATCACAGGTTCAACTTTTTTCTCTTTCTTTTTACTCAAACGCATTTTCAATTTTCAATACTCTTGTCCGCCAATAAAAATAAAGTATTAGTTAGGTCGACAAAGTAAGGATAGTTATTAACAAAATCAATTAAGAGTGTTTCAAAACTGGTTCGTACACGACAGGAACTGATTTTCAGTGACAAAAATTTGTATCAGCATACGAATTAAAAAAAAAGGTACTTTAGATTTACAGTTAATTGCAATAATTGTTTAGCACAATCTGGGGAATATAAGGAAAACCTACATTTAATGTTAATATGTTACGCTTTATCAACGACCGGGATTAGGTTATACAAATCAGTTTTAAACCACTCGAACATGTATTTACATTAGTTGCAGACCTAAGTCTTCAAATCTTCACACGTCATCATGGTACACAATTTCTTTGTCAAAATTCTAACTGTAAAGATTTCAAGAAACAATGCGTACAAAGTGAAAGATGACAAAAATATTTTATATACACGACTCGCACACATTAACAAACACTCTTTAAGCGCAAAGACTAACAGTCATTCTTTTTTTTAAACCTTCAGACATCCTTTAATCACAGACAATTGTAAAATAAAACCTTACTGCACGAATCGGAAATAGAATTTTAAAAAGTGATGGACTGATTTACACGAAGGGCTGTAAGTAGAGATAAAGTTAATTAGGGTCGTAATCAAAACGGGGTTTGGCGTGCAAAGCACGCAATGCACTGTGTATTGAAAATACTCCCAATACGGGGGTTGGCGTGCGAAGCACGCAATGCATTGTATATTGAAAATACTCCGAATAATTACCTACGTAATTACATAGGCATGCACAACAGTGGCGCTGTGGCTCTAACTATCACTAAAAAAATTTATTTCGGACTAGAAATTTAGACAAAACAGAAAGAAAGAGAAAGGAATATAGACAAAGAAAGAAAATGGTTTCCTGCCTGTACAATAATGAAGCATCTCTCAATATTTCAACTAGATTGTAGAAAACGAAGAGCTGCAAACTTTGAATATCTACCACACCTTCACAAACTGTACTGACTTGTGAGCAGGCCCGGCCTGGCTCACCGGGACATCAGGTCAAGTCCCAGAGCGCCCCCCTGGCTAGAAACATTTTCAAAAAATAAAAGTGATGGATTGTATTATATGTTTTACTCTAATTTGATTATTGCGACTATCAAAACCCTTCCTCGCCTTGGTTACAGGGAAATATTGTTCTGCATGCCAACGTGGTGCAGCAAACGCATCGGCCAGCTACGCTCGTGAAGTGGTGATGCAATGAATAAACAATTAGCAAATCTCAGTTCGCGGGAAAACTGAAAAAGATGGGCGGACATAACCGATTATGGGCGATCTGTGAGTGATGACCCGGCGTTGTCATTACGTTTTGTTTTCGTCTGTTTTTCATTGCCAGTCACCATTGTTTATTTTTCCTAACAATTTTGTGGCAGCTCAATTATACCCCATGATGCTAGCCTATAAAACCTTTGGGTGCCCACCCAATCCCATGTCCAAGTAAGCATGTGGGTAACGGTCAATACCTCTCGGTACTGATATGGGGTAAGGTAAGCACATAAGTGCTGCCTGCCGGTCACTCGTTCTCCGAGGCTTGGGACACCTTGCCATTAACGAGGACCTGCGGAGAATGTCTTGTACTTCTTGTACGCAGGGAATGGGACGGTATCCAGGAGATCTGAAAGCCATTGGGATTCCACGGAGTGGTCCGGTGGACCTGAAGGATATCTCCGAAGCCATAGCTGGATTTTCTGGCGGGCCAGTAACCAGTCTTGGCCTTATAGTGGTGGACGTGTTATTACGGTCTCACGGTGCACCACGGGGCTAGGGAGCCCTGCTGGAGGTTTAGGCCTTCAGTACCCTAACAACTGAGGTTGAACTCGTGGCGGCAGTGTCACTGTTAGATTGTAGATGTAATCACCCTGTACAGTCTAGGCAAGAGTGGGTGTTGGTGAAAAGCCCGGTGGGATCACATGCGCCGCACCTAACACAACTTGTGTTCTTCTCTTATACACTGTCACTTGGTCGACAGATAGAAAAGCAATGGTAGTTTTGTTAAAAACATAGACATGCCGCTAAAGTCATAATTTTAATTGGTCATAAACGGTTAAGAGAATCAACATCGGGAGTCAGTGAAATCCACTAGCCTTACATTCCTCGCTTACTTTAACGGGACCAAGTAGTAACCGTGCCGTCACCTTTAGGACTTTTGTAGCTATAAATAAACAAATTATTGATTTTCTAAGTCATTTCTATATATCGTTTTGCAAATATATATATATGATGTTATGAGTGAAGACTATGCACATACTTATGTTTTTATTTCATATATTTAGGCTTAAAAAAGCCTCAAAACTCACGAATTTGCACTGATTTTTCTACAAATTTCCACACCCCTCACCCCCCCCCCCCCCCCCCGTCACCACTTTACTTTCAACTTGTCCACCAACCGCAAGAGGTTCTCAGGCCGGGCCTGCTTGTGAGCATAGTTTTCCAAACTATCATTTAGTTATAAACAAAACTTTGCACGATCCCACAATAACTACCCCAGAATTTGACACGTTTGGTACCCCCACACAAAAGTTGGGAAATTTTAGATTTTGCTCCCCTCCCCCCAATAATTTGCTGTAGCAACGTCCCTGTAATCCAGTTCCAATTTTTAACGACCCAACCGTGCCAAATTTAGGTTGAAATAGAGGATTTTCCTTTTACAACTTATACTGTCTGATATTTAACGTGCAATGAAGTGATTGGCAATAAATAGTTGTGTTCTTTTGTGCTATCATTTTGTGTTTCAGTATGAAAGCCAAGGTCGTTTTGACCGAGTCATACAAGATAATGCCAACAAAATAAACGGAAATTCAGGGTTTACTTTTTATAAGGCATAATTATTTACTTTATTTACGTAATTTAATAGACTAATAAGTGGTTGGACAACAAAATTTAAAACAGAAAAGAGTAAAAACTTGTTACTGGTAAGATAGATGAAAACAGTAACGGAAAAGAAATCTAATATACAAAGAAATACAAAAAATGGAATATATCCTATTAAAAGCGTAGAAGAAAAATTTTGATTTAAAGGTTGGACAATTGAAGAAGGAAAAGTTCAGCCTTACGACCGTCGTCTATTTCGATTGATAAACGGAACAAGAAAGACATCCGACACGAACAAGAAAGAGAAAATCGAAAACACAACATATAATTAAAGCACTTTGTGCAATCCATTGTTTCGATCGAAAACATAACACAAGATTTAGAAAATCACTAAAACAATTCAATCACACGAAACATACATACAATATTTGAAGAATCTATGTAATTATACGACTACCTAATATTATAATAATTATAAAAACAATACACACAAGCATTATTTACCCATTTCAGTCCTAGACGAACCATTATCAATGGCGTTTTGAGTGATGGCACGATCAAAAGAACAAACTTCGTGTGATATGGCCGTAAACACAAATATCTTCAACACAATCAACGAAACACAAGTGAAATGTATCTCGAACCATCAGGTTCCATTTTGCACGATCAGTGTTGTTAACTACTTGATATTTTGTTTTTATTTTACTTAACTAAATAAACTCGTCGACTATTTAAAAAAAATCTAAAGCGTTATTAATATTGAGTAATGTACAAAAGCCATGGTCTAATATAAAATGTAATCATTTTGTAATTAAATTGCCTGAGTAGAATATAATGCTTTACTATTTAAGTTCAAAACTAACGCAAAGAAATAATATTTTATATTAAAGTAAATGATTATTAAATTAATAATTAATAAAAACATTTGCTATACAAATACAACTTGCAAAATCTTTGTAACAAAACTGTATTATGTGTATTTGAAAATAATATTTGCTATTAAACTGTCAAGTTTTGATACATTGTTGTGGCAATTTGTTTTGTCCTTTTATTTATTATTAATAGACGTTTATCATTTTGATGCTGTGGGGAAACGAATCAAAGTTTTGTAAATTTAATCAAAATCGGTATTTTAATGTTTAGAGACGGTTTTTTACTTTTGATGTAAATTTATATTTACAAATATTTGGAGCAATATCCAGAAATAAATGTTATGATTTTTGAAATTCTTTGCAATTTTTAAAAATTAATTTAAGACTAAAACCCTCCATACACGATCCGACTTGTCGACCGAAACGTCCGACTCCGACAGGTCGGATCGTGTGTGGGTTCGACAGACCCGGTCCGCGGACCGTCGGATGAGAATTCCCAGCGAACTCGACCGACCCAACCGACAGGTCGGAACCTGTACGGGTCCTTCCGACTGTCGGATGATTTTCGTTTCTTTTCAGTACTCGTGTTGGCTTTGATGAGTGGACATGGCGAGTGAAAACAAAAAGTTTGGGGGGAATTTATTGAAGTTTACAGGGGTATACCGAGTTTGTGGGATGTACGTTCGAAACAGAATTCAAACAAACACATGAGATAAGAGTGTTTATCAGTGTTGTTAGAAAAGATGAAGGAAATCGATTCGGATGCTGCTATTGACGTAGTGAAAAAAAAGATTGATAATTTTCGATCAAGTTATCGCCGTGAGTTGAAGTAAATTGAGACATCCAAAAGTAGTGGATTTGGCTCGGATGATGTATATGATGTTTTTACTTTTATTAAAGACCAGGAAATAGCTAGGAAGGGCGTGTCACCTCTCCAGAGATCGTTCCACATAAAGGAGACTGAGCCACAGACAGCAAAAAATCAAATGTCTTGTTGTCCATCTTCAAATAATTGACTAAGTCTTTCGGCTCGTTTTTTTAAAGTTCTTTTAGCAACGGCATGTGACTGAACCTAGCTTGTTCGCACAACCATTTGTTTGACCAAACACTACGTTTTTTTCCAGGAGTCTCCTCGAAAGAAACGAGACCATCATAGCGATAGCACTTGCAGCCATTTTTGTACCGAAAAGACACTGATACTGACGAGGACAAGAAAGAAGGCCCGAAGCAACCTGATTAGAACCAATGATTCCGCCGTCGGATGTGTTGGTCGGAACGTGTATGGTAACTATCTGACGAGACGGACCCTGTCGGATCTTATGGGGGGCTTAATAAGAATCGTCATAATTTCATTAAGAAAACTTTGCATCAAGATTGTCACAAAGATTTTGAAAGTTGAATTTATATTTGAAAGACATTTTATAATTACTATAAACAACGTGAACACAACAGATAAATGCAAGTCGGCCTGGTATTCATTAGTTTTATTGTTCACAGTATATGCTAAACTTTAAAGGATAGATTTATTTCAAATGTAGTTTTTCGTCGCATTTATAAACAGTGAAAACATTCCTCGGCTCCTCTCAGGATGCCTTTGATTGGTAGACTAAATAATAAATTTACAAAAATATACATTTAAAAAATGCTAACGTTGATAACTTTCCTAAACAAAACAGTGAAGATAAATTACGTTGATTTTAGAATAAGTGATGGCTTGAAACTGATAATACGACAGAATTAATAATTTTATAGGAACTGATAAGTTTATGCTGTTGGAATAGATTATATACGTTATAAAGACCAGACTATAATTGTTAGTTAAAAACAAATTGTTCCTTTACCAATATTGTTCTAGTGTAAACATAGGCCGAATCTTTCGACAAAGGTAGGATCGTTTCAGTTGTTATCATTTTCATGCCTTCAATAATTCTTTTCTTCTAAACAGTTGGACAAAGTTTAGGGTATACATTCTATACAGGTGGATTATTTACATGAACTGTTTAGATTTCAAGTTTTAGTCCGTATATAAAAGTAGTAGAGATTATTTGAACATATAAAATAACAGTTATATACCTCTTCTAAACCATAAATTTCTTTCTAGCGCTATCAACAACATTATAAACTTTGAGTTCAATTTGTTTAAATTCGGTTCTAAACCTTAACAAAAACGTTTTCCTATTAAATAGGCTCACACAATTTACATTTCTACAAAAATATTTTAAAACGAAACCGCGTAATACTGTTTTTCCTATTGTTTTTTATGCGAAAACCAAATACAAATTTCGAATATACAAGTTAAAATATTTTTGTATCACTATACAGATATTATTGCCTTTTCTTATTTTTTTCAGACAAAAATACTACTTAAAAGAAATAATTGCTGGAAGTAACGCGGCTGTAGGTTCAGTGACGGGGATGCAGCCATCTTGCTAGGACGAGTACCGCCGCTGTGATCGTGTAACCGACCGACATGTGCGGAGACGGAGCGGACGATTTCGGTGATCCGGGTGCGGCTTTTTCGATCGGCTTGCCGCTCGTGCCGGTCCTCAACGTCTGTTCCGTATCGTCTGTGACTGAAAAATTATAAAAATTGAATAATTACACAACAGCTAAAAAGGCAGTAGAACCTCTTTAATCCGAACTAATTAGAGTCGGAGATTATCGAATCGTTCAGATTACAGAACATATTGTGCTTTTCACATAACTTAACAGCTAAAACATGGCTAAAATAGACCATAAGTGTTATTGAAACATAAGAAATACTTTGCACTTTAAACTATTGTTTATTTAAATAAAATAGTAAACATAGTATGGAAAATATTACAGCAGAAAAAATTTAAATCAAATTTAAATAAACGGTACCAGGAACTGGCACATACTTTCTCACAAACATATTTAAATTATCAAACAGATTCACTGTGACTTCATAATTGTAGGTGGGATAGGAGAGGTGATTTATCAAAGTAGGAGATTAACTAATAAATATTATTATTATTATCTAGAGAGAAAACTATTCGATCGATTTCGAACAAATTTGCACCAAATACGTCAATTAGGGCTGTATAGTTGCATGAAAAAAGTTTTTGAAAAACAACCCCCTTTATGGCCAAAAAAACCCCAAAAATCTGTTATTATTATTAGTATTATTAGCTAAACGAGAATTTTTAAAAAGATGCGGTTTTTTGCAAATGGTACGGTACATTAAAGGCTACAAATAAGCCAAATTTTATCAAAATCGTTAGAGCCGTTTTTTATAAAAAAATAATAACTGATTTTTTGGGGTTTTTTTGCCAAAAAGGGGGTCGTTTTTCAAAATTTTTCAAAACCGTTTTTCGTGCATCTACACAGGCATATTTGATATGTCTGGTGCAAATTTGTTTGAAATCGATCGAATAGTTTTCATTCTAGCTTTGTATACATTCAGACATACAGACAGACATTTTGTAAAAACCACTTTTTTTGGTCTCAGGTGGTCCCAAAACGGATATTTCCACAAAAATCTCAACATCGATTTTTTTGCGATCACTATACTTTCTCTATACTATAGTATAGTGAGAAAGTAAAATGTCACTCATTTTTACTTTCTCCCCCCTTATACGTAGTAATATGGAGAAAGTATTGGTTCTGTCCAAAATTTCGAATTTGAATTTTTAGTGCAATTATCTGTTTGTTTTGGTGCTCCCTGAACCCAAAAAAATTGTTTAGTGGAATTATTTGTTTTGGTGCTCCCTGAACCCAAAAAAGTGGTTTTTTGGTGATGTCTGTCCGTACATCTGTTAGGACAGAGCTGGAGACCATACCAATGGTCCGATTTTGATGAAATTTGGTATGTAGGTGTAGGTCTGGACTATCTCCAGGCGTTTTTTTTTCATTTTTTCAAATTTTTAAACTTTTAAGGGGTTTTACCTCCCAAAAAAGGCCAAACAACGAGAAAAATCAAAATTTCTCAAAAACGCCTCTAACGATTTTGATAAAATTTGGCTTATTTGTAGCCCTTAATGTTACCCTACCATATGCAAAAAAAACGTATCTTTCTAAAAATTCTCGTTTAGGTAATAATAATAATAATAACTGATTGAGGGGGGGGGGTTGGCCAAAAAGGGGTTTGTTTCTCAACATTTTTCAAAACCTTTTTTCTTGCATCCATACAGGCCTAATAATTGACATGTTTGGTGCAAATTTGTTCGAAATCGATTGAATAGTTTTAATAATAATAATATAATACAATAATGTAATATGGATGTGTGTTAAATGCATCTAATATTTTCCATGGTAACATTTTCCTACTTTTGCAATTCTAAATAACCACCTCCTATGCTACTCTTGGGAAGGTATAAAGTTTCAACTGGGAGAAAGTATGTGCCCGTCATCTGGTACCGTTTATTCTTCTTGGTATTAATGATGAATTCTTCATTTTTTAAGTTGTCAATGAGGATAATTTTGTCTTGAAAATAAATCGTTAATGAAATTCAGGTTCAAAGTGGCTAATGACAAAGTAGATGGTAGTAGCGATATTACGTTATCCGCCCAAATTTGTAAATATTTTTGTTATAAACAGTTTATTATTAGTCCACTTTATGAAAGATGAAGGACAAGAGCAAACAGGGCCGTCTGACAAGATCAAAGCAAGTAAAAATATTGAAATCTGGAGATGCCAGCAGGAGTGACATGTAATGGTTAAGGGAACATATTGAAATAGTCAATGGAATTTGTTGATAATTCACTTGAAAGATTCCTCATGCTTTGTGAATTATCCACATGAGTGATGGAATTTTTCTATACAAGATTGGTGTATATTATTGTTTGATGTTAGGTCTGCAGTAATTAATTGGTACAGTTTTACACAAGATTAATCAGTACATGACAATCATTGTTAATATTGTTTTTGTTTGCTGATTAAAACCATTTACTAAGTGTCTCTAAATAAATAACTCTGATAAAGTAATTAAGTTGAATAGAATTTACCATATTACATAATACAAGTTTGCATACAATAACTGAAATAGCGATAGTAATTTTAAAAACAATTTTTTTCAACATTTTTCAAAATCTTTGAATTAAAAAAAGATAGTTTCATTAAAATACCTATCGGCGGCTGGTGATTTGTAGGCTTGGGGGGTTCTAACCTAGGGTGTCCAGGGAATTTTTGTAAATACCAAAAGTAAAAATTGCACTTTTAGGCCTTTTTTTACTAGAATTTGACAGTTTTGAGATATCACTGAAAAGGTTGTAACAGGAAAGAATCGGGTTATTGATTTGATCATAGATTGGAGTATGGAAATTAATTATATATGAAAAATAGAGAACAATGTTTACCCAACACAGATGTGAAGTGGAGCTTCGGGTGAGTCGGGTGTCATTGTGTCTAAACTGCAGCGACAAACAATGTTATACTGGCAATTCCCCCTTCGTTCCCCTGTTCCCCCGTGCCCAAGTCAGGAGGTTCACTCTTTGAGTTAAACCGGCCAGACATTTCTAGAGCCGCCCCTTGTAACTCACTGTCATATTTTAACAACTTTTCACTCTATATTATTGGATTTACAAAACACAGAACTAAATATTTGTAGTTGTTAAATATTGTGGAATTAAAGCAAATTACTCAGTGGTTAACCTATAAAAAGAGCTGCCACTGAAAATAAAATATTCACATAGCACTTTTTTTTTTAAATTTATAAAAAAATAAAAACTCAAAGATAAAATATTTTTTGAGAGACAATACAATATCCGGAACTAAAGCCGCACAGGGTAATTATAATTCTAAAATAATTTCTGCAGACTGTATTTGTAATATTTTGCAGTGGACACATACTGCAAAGACAAGACTGGTCAGGAGAAGTTATCCTGTTTTGTCTACAGAAAGAATCATTACCACAAAGTAAGTAAGGATCATTAAGGAAATTCTCAAGGTATTTAATGATTTTATTATCATTGAAAAGTAAAGTTTAAATTTTGTGTAAAGTACCGGTCCTACAAATTTGATGTGTAAATAAATAAAACCTTTGTTCATATTGTCTTTATTTTGGCTTTACCCATTCAAAATAGGCCTAGCGTAACAAATACATTTGAATGATTAAATTCAGCGTGAATATGATTGACTCTACCAAGATTATTGGGGAACATAAAAGACTATGTGAATTATTGGAAGAGTCATTCTCCAAGATAGGTTCAATGTTGGCTTCCCACCACTTCATCAAACTGAAAACGCTGAAATTATTTCATAAATATACCTAACACCTAAGTTTTCAGGCCTTATCTTAATTTATTTTGGAGGAAGCTTCAATCAGATTGTGAATTACATTTCAGACGTGCCAGAATTTCAATCTTGGTACCCGTGTTTGCCTTTCCCCGAATAAAATGGTGAAATTACACCCACGATATGTTTAAAAAAAAATGGGGCAATTTTTATTAAAGCAATGACAAGAAAAATGATAAAGTAACACAAATATACACACCATCGTCAGGAATAACCCCGGAACCGGATCCTTGGTCCAGATCTTCGGGGTCTCTACTATCATCGTCATCTTCGAAAGACGGGTGTAGACCGCTTCCGCTGCCCTCCTCATCGCGGACGTGCGAATCCGAGACCAGTGTGTTTGTTTGGCTCAACTGACTCAGCACCAACTGGAAACATGTAAGATTATTTCCAACACATTATCATTACTTTTTCCTAAAAAAACTACTCATAATATTATTAAACTGATCAAAGTGTTCCAACACCATTTTGTGTCTGCAGTGGGAAGCAACAAATAGGCCAATAACATGACTTTCAGTAGTTTCATCTTTTATAAATAGATTTATTGTTAGTCCCTATTTTCATTTATTATAAAAATATGCAAATTTTTAATTCATATCTTGACGGTAAGAGGAAAAGAGTGGGAAAGGGCAAAGAGGAAGCTTGGTCGAATTGATGATAAATATTCAGTAAACATGTGTCATTCCTTAGAAGTTATACTATTCAACTTAAATGGTAGAATAATTTTACAAATAAATAGCTATAAGTGATAATCCAATTTGAAAGAAGTGGAAGTATTTATTTGGATAATTTCTAAACAAATTTTCCCGTACAGGAAAGGCAAATGGACATAAGCTCAGACAGCCGTGAATGTGATCAAAATTATTTCATTTAATTGTTTAACACGTTTTGTATCGAACAATCGTGTTTCTAGAAAATATAAACCCATGATCTACAAAACTATATTTTTATATTTATTGCAATAGAATAAAAGTGATTTATTGCAACACACAATTGACTTAGGAACCAAGTGCATAAAAAAAAATGGCTGATAACCAGCTCAGTAACATAATTTCATGTTAGGCCTAGTAGATCTGTGTACTAGGAAAAGTATGATTAGAATTCAGAGTTGCCTTGGTATGTCCCTCAAAGTAGCACATCAATTTTTTATGGTTTTAACATGTTTTAAATATCACTCCCGTTCTGATAGTGTTTATGAAAACCATTAGAAAATAGTGTAAATGAGAAATTATCTTTGTGAAAAAACTTAGTTGTAAATCAGGTGGAAACGCAGTACAATATACAGGGTGATTTTTAAGTATGGAAACGGCTTTATATTGCGCAACTGGGATGTTCTTGGCGGTAGAAACTTATGCTAACCTGGTAAGTTTTAAAAATCCTACTTTTTGGTGGTTTTGAAATTTTTGTCCGCCATCTTGGTTCCGCCATATTGGATTTAACTTTATTATTTTAAATGAGATAATGGTCATATGACACATCACCTCAATGTGAAATTTCAAAAGAAAAACAATGGCGCAAACCGTTTTTTGATAAATGCCTTCGTTGTAGAGTTATTAGCATTCAAAGTTGCAGTTTTGGGAAAATTGTGTTCACAATAAAATTAGGTAGAACGCACTGCACTATCCATTTTTACATTTTTTATTCATGAAGTATCCATTTTTACATTTTTTATTCATGAAGTATCTAAAAAACTAAATTTAAATAAAGTATTTAACTAATTTTGACAGAATACCTTTCTAAAGTAAATGTTCAAAATGCTTCCCTTCTACAGCTTGGCAGTGTGCTAACCTGGAATAATATTCGTTTGTAACTTTTTGTATCATGTCTGGTGGTACACGAACAGATTCGTCAATTATTCTTCTCTTCAATTCGTTAATATCTGCAGGCTTTGTCTGGTAAACTTTTTGTTTAAGGTACCCCCAAAAATAGTAATCAAGAGGAGAGAGGTCTGGTGACCTCGCAGGCCATTCTATTTCTCCTCTACGACCTATCCAGCGATTTGAAAAATGTTCATTTAAAATTTGCCACGCCCTTAGATAATAGTGAGGTGGTACCCCGTCTTGTTGAAACCATAAGTTATCCAAATCTTGTCCATCTTAACAAATTGTCGCAGCTGATCTTTTAGATACCTATTAGCTGAATTTAGCACCTACAGCTGATGTATGGTTCATGAAATAGCAACTTATTTTTAGTTGTTGCTATGTCCATTTATTATTATACTTATTATTATCATATCTAACCACCATTTAAATTTAGTTTTTTAGATACTTCATGAATAAAAAATGTAAAATTGGATAGTGAAGTGCGTCCTACCTAATTTTATTGTGAACACAATTTTCCCAAAACTGCAACTTTGAATGCTAATAACTCTACAACGAAGGCATTTATCAAAAAACGGTTTGCGCCATTGTTTTTCTTTTGAAATTTCACATTGAGGTGATGTGTCATATGACCATCATCTCATTTAAAATAATAAAGTTAAATCCAATATGGCGGAACCAAGATGGCGGACAAAAATTTCAAAACCACCAAAAAGTAGGATTTTGAAAACTGTACAGGTTAGCATAAGTTTCTACCGCCAAGAACGTCCCAGTTGCGCAATATAAAGCCGTTTCCATACTTAAAAATCACCCTGTATATTGTAACCACACGTAATTTAAAAATGAAAAAGTTTTTTTTTAATTGATACTTTTTATTAACTCAGTAAATTAGTCAAATTGGAGTACACCTACGTACCATTAAGTAATAATAATTCAGAATCCATCAAACTTTCTAATAGAGCGTATTCAATTTTTCCATACGCTTGCTGCTCACAAGGCGTTCAAGTTTTCCGATGCTCTGATTCAAACATTAACAACTACGTACTTAGATCACTTCTACAACAATCTGCACATTTGTATTCAGAGTCAGCACTCCTACAAAACTTTCAGCTTCGGAATGTTTCCTTCATATAACTTTATACCTTTTCACTCTATTATTGCTGAAATGTTTCTTTCAAACTTACTCACCCAGTTGGGGTGGATGAGTCTTTACTTTCAAATTATTTTTACTTCTTAACTATAGAGTTTCTTACATCAAATACTTAACATGGTATGTTAAACAGTACATTTTGCAGTAGTCAATCTGTTCTGTTTTTATTAATGCAACAGTAATTGTATAATAAAGTACTCCTCAAATTCAGCATTGGTACTATTGAATATATGAGCTATAATCTCTTTACAGGTGTCCAAAAGTCCCACCCCCTTTAACTTTGGAACAAGTAGAAATAAATAAATGAGCTTCTTGATATCTTTATATGACAAAAGAAGATGAATTTTGGTGTGACCGACCATTTCACCCCTTCACCCCAAAATGGGGGGGGGGGGGGTTGAGAGGGTAATTCAAAAATCTTAAATACAAACGCCCATCAAGTGATACCTCATTTTCAAGGGCTTCATAAATGAAGAAGAATGGCACAAATTGGAGGTCTTTATCTTAACCCTATCGAAAGTGGTGGCACTTCACTTGATGAGGGTTTGTATTTAAGATTTTTGAATCACCCTCTCTCAACCTCCATTATGGAGTAAGGAGTGAAATGGTCGGTTACACCAACATTCATTTCCCATTTGTCATATAGAGATACCCCGAAGCTCATTTATTTTTTTCTATTTGTTCCAAAGTTAAAGGGGGTGGAGGCGGGACTTTTTTGACATCCTGTATGTAAAAATGAATGTTTGTTTCTTTGTTCTCTATAGACCCGAAAACTATTCGACCGATTTCGCTAAAAACTTTACACTTTATCCATATCATTGCCATCAGTGTTTAGACAATAAAATTACTACAGTCTAAGTGGTTGAAATGGGGTTGCTACCCCTATGCAATAAATATAAATTAAACTTCCTACAAACCATAAAGCTAAAAATTACGTAATATTATTTTTAAGGGATTTAGAAAACTGTTTGCAATTAAATTACTTAACACATTCCACTGCTACACAAATTTCCTATGCTAGGAGCTATCCTTTTATTGTTTTATATTTATAGCATAAATGAGTTGAAATTACTTTATTTTTTAACCTTTCTACGTAATAATCACTGATATTTTAAAGCGGACGCACATGTGCGTCCATATCACATAGGTTTAAAATTGGAGTGCGAAGCACGCAATGCAATGTGTATTGAAAATACTCCCAATACGGAGGTTGGCGTGCAAAGCACGCAATGCACTGTTTATTGAAAATACTTAAAATAAATACGGGGGTAGGAGTGCGAAATACGCAATGCAATGTATATTGAAAATACTCTCAACATGCGGGTTGGCGTGCGAAGCACGCAATGCACTGTGTATTGAAAATACTCAAAATATGCGGGTTGGCGTGCGAATCACGCAATGCACTGTGTATTTAAA
>JAGFPH010001527.1:564-17509 GCA_018207615.1 Philaenus spumarius | reverse complement strand
TGCGAATCACGCAATGCACTGTGTATTTAAAATACTCCCAATATGCGGGTTGGCGTGCGAATCACGCAATGCACTGTGTATCTAAAATACTCCCAATATGAGGGTTGGCGAACGAAGCACGCAATGCACTGTGTATTGAAAATACTCCCAATACACGGGTTGGCGTGCGAAGCACGCATTGCACTATATATTGACTATACTCTCAACATGCGGGTTGGCGTGCGAATCACGCAATGCACTGTATATTGAAAATACTCCCAATACGTGGGTTGGCGTGCAAAGCACGCAATGTACTGTATATTTAAAATACTCAAAATACGGGGGTTAGCGTGCGAAGCACGCAATGCACTGTTTATTAAAAATACTCCAAATACGGCGGCTGGCGTGCAATGCACGCAATGCACTGCTTATTGAAAATACTCCAAATACGGCGGTTGGCGTGCGTAGCACGCAATACACTGTTTATTAAAAATACTCCAAATACGGCGGTTGGCGTGCGAAGCACGCAACGCAATGTGTATTGAGAATACTACCAACAGGCGGGTTGGCGTGCGAAGCACGCAATGCACTGTGTAATGAAAATACTCCCAATACGGGTTGGCGTGCGAAGCACGCAATGCATTGTGTATTGAAAATACTCCCAATACTGGGGTTGGAGTGCAAAGCACGCAATGCACTATATATTGAAAATACTCTCAACACGCGGGTTGGCGCGCGAAGCACGCAATGCACTGTGTAATGAAAAGACTCCCAATATGTGGGTTGGCGTGCGAATCACGCAATGCACTGAATATTGAAAATAATTTCAACAAGCGGGTTAGCGTGCGAAGCACGCAATGCATTGTGTAATGAAAATACTCAAAATACGGGGATTGGAGTGCGAAGCACGCAATGCACTGTGTATTGAAAATACTCAAAATATGCGGGTTGGCATGCGAAGCACGCAATGCACTTGTATTGAAAATTCACCTAATACGTGGGTTGGCGTACGAAGCTCGCAATGCACTGTACATTGAAAATACTGCCAATACGGGGGTTGGCGTGCAATGCACTGTGCGTCGCCCGCTTCTCATAGTGGTCAGTGTCAAGGTTCACATGTGCTTCCTTAGCAATGAACGTGTTAAAATTGAAGTAAAAAACATTTGCAATTCAATTACTTAAGTCAAAGGGATAAAATGAAATGACTACCCTTAAAATTAAATCAAGCAATAGCGAAGTATTGCCGGGTCCACGAGTCATTTTATAAATTTAAATATTTTATCGACCCTACATAGTTTATTTCCTAAATTTTATATAAGGAGACTTAAATTTTAAGTCGGGTACAACTAGCCCTATTACATAAAGTGTTTGGGCTATTAGGTGCAATAAATCAGAGCGTACCTTATTGATTCCATCATAGGCCTACAAATACATAAAAGATGTTTTTCAGTTCAGATTATAAAAGGATTTACACTGCTAAAACTCTACTTTAAATTTACCTGTCTCATGTGCCTGAGTTTGTCACTCAATTGGCCAATCTTTGGATCCGGTTCGGTTTCTGTCCAAGTTAGTTCGGGATTGTACTTCTGCGCGTCTACACCAGGCCGCACTAGTGTCTTGGTATACCTGAACAAATGATTTATTGATAAAGTATTTATTTTATATAACTACAGATACATTTTAAACACAGATACATTGGTTATCACAGTTTATAAACAATTACCCTTGCTAAACATATTACAGTAGAACTCTAATTATCCGGACTCCAATTATCCGCATCGCCAATTATCCGGATCAGATTTGAATAAGAACATAGTCAAACGGATGCGAGACTTGGCGGCGCGGAATCGATCTAAGGTATCAAAACAGCTGACTCTGCCTGGTATGTTAAAAAAATAATGTATTTTACAGTGATTTAGTATTGTTTGTAAATATTACGTAATGTAAACATTGTCATTGATTTTGTTTTTCCATAATAAATACTGTAAATGTTCTCTATTGTGTTTTGTTTACGTTTTTCTCCTAAAACGGCCTTTTTTCGAGAAAATTCAATTATCCGGATTTTTGATTATCCGGATCGGGTCCGGTCCCAATTAATCCGGATAGTTGGAGTTCTACTGACTTACAAACAAATATTATGCAGGTTTATTTGCTTTGGATAAACAGAGTTTAGGTTTTGGATAATCTGTTCCAAGATTTGTAGTATGTTTTTACAAAGAAAAATTTGTTTTTTTTATTACAATCGTTTAACTCGATAACTTTTAATCCGATTTTGCTAACTAAAACTTGTAGTGTTTTAATTAAGTATTTTGCTGCCCAGGTAACATTGTTATGTTTTATCATGCTTTTTTAAAATTTGACTGAGCAGCGATTGACGATGAAAACATTCTATACAAACCATTGTTTGGTGCCTTTTACGAATAAACAGTTATGGCGTGTAATATACAACTTGTAAATGCATTGAAACCGGTAACCAGAATAGTGAAAAATTAAAGACAAAAACATGAAAAGCAGCTTTGCTCGCAGATGTGATTAAATAAATAATAAACGGTACCAGGAACTGGCACATACTTTCTCACAAACATAAAATTATAAAACAGATTCACTGTGACTTGTAGAGAGGTGATTTTTTATTAAAGTTGGAGATTAACTAATAAATATTATTATTATTATCTAGAGAGAAAACTATTCGATCGATTTCGAACAAATTTGCACCAAACACGGCAATTAGGTTTTTATAGATGCACGAAAAAAGGTTTTGAAAAATTTTGAAAAACAACCCACTTTATGGCCAAAAAACCCCCAAAAATCAGTTATTATTATTATTATTATTATTAGCTAAACGAGCATTTTTAGAAATATGCGGTTTTTTGCATATGGTAGGGCACATTAAAGGTTACAAATAAGCCAAATTGTATCAAAATCGTTAGAGCCGTTTTTTTATAAAAAAATAATAATAGATTTTTTGGGGGTTTTTTGGCCAAAAAGGGGGTTGTTTTTACCAAAATTTTTAAAACCATTTTTCATGCATCTATACAGGCCTACTTGACATGTCTGGTGCAAATTTGGTTGAAATCGATAGAATAGTTTTCTCTCTAGCTTTGTATACATACAGACATACAGACATATATACAGACATACATACAGACATACATACAGACAGACATTTTGTAAAAAACACTTTTTTGGACTCAGGAGGTCCCAAAACGGATATTTCCACAAAAATCTCAACATCGATTTTATTTGCGATCATTATACTTTCTCTATAACTATAGTATAGTGAGAAAGTAAAAGGACTATCGAGTAAATATTGTGCCTTACCATTACTACACTCAATTAAAAAAAAAAAAACAAAAAGATCCGACTCCATTGCCAAAAAATACACGGTGCGTTTCACCCAAATCGATCTTTAGGCTTAGGTTAATTTTATTGTTAGCTATGCACCAATAAACCCTAAAATTCCCGTTTCCTCCGGTTTTACTCGTAACTCCCGAACGAACATCAGTATTACAAATCAGGTTTTGAGGTGTAGTTAACATCTGAGTAGATTTCACATTATTCACACTGTTTTGATATATATATTTAACAGTTAAACCAGCGTATACAGTAAATTAAAACACAGACGATGTTGTCAAAGTGTTAAGCTTTTGATCCAAATCAGCTGTCACGTCCGTCCGCAAAATCCCAAATTTTTTCATTTTTCAATTTTTAAATAGGAACCCTGCATATTTCCGGGATAAAAAGTATCCTAGAATATTCTCTGAAAAGTCCTCTACATACAAATGAAAGTTTTATCAAAATTGTTTCAGCTGTTCCGGAGATTAGCACGGACAAACAAACAAACAATAAATTAAAACATACATACTTATGTTTTGGTAAAGTGTGAATAACCATATGAGCTGAGAAACAAGTATTTATTTCAAAACCACAGACAGACACTTCAGTTTTATTTATATGTATAGACTAGCTGGCCCGACCGGCTTTGCACGGGTAGACAAATCAAAGTTAAATGTATATTAACAAAAAATAATTTATTATATCAATAAATATATTACACTATGTATTTCTTATGGGGATTTTTAGTAACTTTGACCCCCCCCCAAACCTCCCCTAAAATTTAGATTTTTTTAAACTCTTTCTTGGCGAGCACCTAGGGCCCTAGAGGAAGCTACATAATAAATTTCATTCCAATCCGTTCGATGTGGTTTTTTGTAGTAACTTTGACCCCCCAAACCTCCCCTAAAATTTCGATTTTTTTAAAACCCTTTCTTAGCGAGTACCTAGGGCCCTAGAGGAAGCTACATACCAAATTTCATTCCAATCCGTTCATTGGTTTTTTGTTGTAACTTTAACCCCCCAAACCTCCCCTAAAATTTCGAATTTTTTCAAACCCTTTCTTAGTGAGCACCTATGGCCCTAGAGGAAGCTACATACCAAATTTCATTCCAATCCGTTCGGTAGGTTTTGATAAATCGTGATTTAGTAACTTTGACCCCCCAAACCGCCCCCCCTAAAATTTCGAATTTTCGGAAACCCTTTCTTAGTGCGCGTCTAGAGTCTATAAAGAGTATTAGTGCCAAATTTCATGTTTGTAGGCCTCGTGGTTTTGTAGAAACTGTGATGAGTCAATGGTATTTTTCTTTTATAGGCTAAGTATAGATTTAGGATACTTTCTTATTACTGAATCAGTATAAATGTTTCAGTAATTTCAAGAAACTAAGTCATTATAATAGCTCACGAAAGACTGCTTCAACTTGCTAACGTCACAGCAAGATACACACACAAGCTTTGAAGGCTAACCCGTGCTCCAGGATTTGTAGACCTAATTTGGCAAAGAAATCAGTAAACACACTTTACCACGAGTGACTAACGGTCAAGACATGTTGGCTTCAGTTTTATTGATTGTAGGCCGTGCGGATTGAGGGATAGAGTCGAGTTTGAACTCTATTTTCGCCACAGCTTTTTGTATAGCTGTCAGTGCCCACTGGTGTTTGAATGTACACGAGTGAAACCGATTCAGGTACACAGTAATACGTACAATTGTCGGAACTGTTAGAAATAATAAATGTATTCGTGTATGAATACTTCTGTTTAAAATACAGTGTGATTGAGAACTATACGGCAATGTGTTGGAAGCTCATTCTATAGCTAAAAATAAGAAAAAAGGTCATATAAACATAGGCCCGGAAACGCTTCGTTTTTCATAATCCGCCATTTTGTTTTTTTACAAAATAATTTATATCTAGAGAAATGTTTGACTGATTGAGTTCAAACTCGACATTAAGTTTAACCTAACAATTATCTATCGCAAGAAAAATAAGCAATTGTATCAAAAAATGTCAAACCCGAATTACTCAAAAAACGTACATTTTTATACATACAGGATGGTTATAAAGTCACTCCTCCCCCCTTTAACTTTTGTGTTTGTTAAAACAAACAAATTTCCTTTTGGGAACGATACTAACTTAACCCAAAGTATATTTTGAAGCAATCGGAAATTTTGAGTGTCCCCTAAAAATGGGGGATTTTGGGGGCAACTCAAAATTTTTAAATGGGAAATACGGTCATGTGATAACTCATTTTAAAGGTCTATTTAAGACTAGGAAAATGACGTAAAGAAAATAAAAATCGGACCACCCAAAACAAAATGGCGGCCCTAAACGTGTTGAAATAAATCGACATAAAGTTGCTAATATCTCGAAAAGGAAGAGTTTTTTAGAAAACATTTCAAGAGACAAAAAATGTTTATTTCAAAGTACTTGACCTAAAAAATTGCTTCCAAATCGATTTCGTATATTTTATTTTTTATAAAATTTTCTAAGGTGTAGGAGTCGACTTAAACGCTTGGTTCCCCCAAAATCGATCAAAACGTAAAATACCATAGAAGTACCCGGTTCAAAGCCATGCGGTGGATTCTACCGTGGGGTTGGCGTGCGAAGCACGCAATGCTTTGTGTATTGAAGACACCCCCAATATTCGGAATGGCGTGCAAAGCACGCAATGCTTTGTGTATTGAAGATACTTCCAATATGCTGAATGGCGTGAAAAGCACGCAATGCTTTTTGTATGGAAGATACTCCCAATATGCGGAATGGCGTGCAAACCATTTTGCAGCTATTCAGCACCAACGTGAATAGACCTATTTCCCAAATTGTTGAAACAATAAAACATAGGCCTATAAACTTAATTTTGGAAATTTGCTCACCTCACGTCAGCGGTTCAGCTGCGTGGTCGAATTATTAGTTCTGTATTCATTGCTTTCAGATTATAGCTATATTCAATACATTATCTAGTGCCATGGTCCAACGCGTACATTATATTAGTCTCAAAGTAGCCCATTACTTTATAAACACTATTCTCTGCAGATTTCCTCCACAACTGGCGCAGTTTAAATGTATCGCTCCTCGGAGACGATAATAATATTCGAAATTAGAAAGTTTCAAAACTTCAGAAAGTTTAATTTCATCTTTTTATATTTAAGACAGGCGATACTTCTATTTTATTCCAATTTGCAGCTAATTGCACTTGCTTAATTATTTACACTGGCGACGACGGCGCTGTTTTCAATTTGTTAAAGTTTTTAAATGTTATTTGACCGAGTTTCTTTTGTAATCCAATCATTGATTAATCGGGTGATTAATACTAGGCACCCGTATTAATTGAAACTGCTGAAGATAAGTGTAAATTATTTAAAGTTAATACAATAAAACTCCCACTTTTTACTTGCTCACTATACTATAGTAGCCTGTAGAGAAAGTATAGTGATCGCAAAAAAATCGATGTTGAGATTTTTGTGGCAATATCCGTTTTGGGACCCCCTGAGTCCAAAAAGTGGTTTTTACAAAATGTCTGTCTGCATGTATGTCTGTATGTATACAAAGCTAGAGCAAAAACTATTTGATCGATTTCAAATAAATTTTAACCAGACATGTCTAGTAGGCCTGTATAGATGCAAGAAAAACGGTTTTGAAAATTTTGAAAAACAAACCCCTTTTTGGCAAAAAAATCCACAAAAAATCTGTTATTATTTTTTTTTAATAAAGAAACAGCTGTAACGATTTTGATAAAATTTGGCTTATTTGTATCCTTTAGTGTACCCTATCATATGCAAAAAACCCGCATCTTTCTAAAAATTCTCGTTTAGCTATTAATAATAATAACTGATTTTTGGTGGTTTTTTGGCCATAATGGGGGTTGTTTTTCAAAAAATTTCAAAACCCTTTTTCGTGCATCTATACAGGCCTAATTGACGTTTTTGGTGCAAATTTGTTCGAAATCGATCGAATAGTTTTCTCTCTAGATAATAATAATAATAATATTTATTATTTAATCTCTTACTTTAATAAATCACCTCTCCTACCCCTCCTACAATTATGAAGTCACAGTGAATCTGTTTAATAATTTAAATATGTTTGTGAGAAAGTATGTGCCAGTTCCTGGTACCGTTTATTTTAATAGACCTGCCAAGTCACTGTTACATCTCTGCCATATTGGACTGCCAAAGGAAAGATCGTATAATTTGTTTTTTTTATAGCAAAGGATTTTTTGCGAATTCACATAGGATAGATTGCGGTGACTCTTACGTGAGACCTATGGTTGGAAGTGGTGTATGAGCACTGATCATGGTCAAAAGAACACATTCTTGAGTATCATTAAAACTTATATGTATAACATATATGTATATATGTGTTCACACCCTAACAGCAGAATTCACAAAAATAAACTAAATAAATGGTTTAAAATTTTACATTGCTTTTACGGGATACAAATCCAAGATGGCCGCCGCTAGTACTTCAGTAACCGATACCGATATATTTTCTTTGTCTTCAACCTACTTTTAAAATAGTTTTTCTAAGTAACTTACAATTTTGTTTACAGTTCTGTTTTGTTCTGGTGTAATTAAAACCATTTCGGTAAGTTTGTAATATTTATTATGAACTTTATATGATTTTCCCCATAATTTGGTTCTGGAGTAGTTTTGCACATTATGGATAACAACAACCAAGTACAACATTTTCAGTTTTTAGCCAATAATTCGGTTATCTTTGAAGTTACAGAAATTATAAAAACCTTTATGTCTGTCATTAAAAAAAGAAATTTGTTTGTAGAGTTAGCGATTTTCAATATATTTTCCAAAAAAAATTGAACGGTGGCCATTTTGAAAATACATGAAAAACGTTTTGTTTTTTTTTTGTACACTGGTTTAAAGATGTTACACTAAATATGTATTCAAAATTTGCGTTCACTATATTTCCGACATACAAAGATATTAAGTATTTTGTAAAAAATAAACGGTATCAGGCACATAGGCCTACTTTCTCACAAACATATTTAAATTATCAAACAGATTCACTGTGACTTGTAGGGTGGAGTAGGAGAGGTGATTTTTTATTAAAGTTGGAGATTAACTAATAAATATTATTATTATTATCTAGAGAGAAAACTATTCGATCGATTTCGAACAAATTTGCACCAAACACGTCAATTAGGCCTTTACAGATGCACGTAAAAAGGTTTTGAAAATTTTTGAAAAACAACCCCCTTTATGGCCAAAAAACCCCCAAACATCAGTTATTATTATTATTAGCTAAACGAGAATTTTTAGAAAGCTGGGGGTTTTTGCATATGGTAGGGCACATTAAAGGCTACAAATAAGAAAAAATCGTTTTCATCACTCCGTACCGAAAGTAGCTACTTTCGATGTCAGCTGGTAGCAACGAAAACGATCGTTTCCCAAGCTCTAATTTAGAGCAAGGGAAAAACGATCAGCTGATTTTCCCTTGCTCTAAATTTGTTTTCCCTTGCTCTCAATTAGTTTTCCATTTGCCCGCTACGCGCTCTGACACCAACAATACCAACTGCACAATAAACATAACCTTGAACTTCTAATTGTTACGTTGTTATGTAGGCTTATTATAGTAAATTTGTTATTATAAAAAAATGTTAATTGAGAAATATAATAGTTTGCATTTTACTGAGGTTTCTTCTTCAGCATTGTGTGTATTTTTGCGTCGTGATGAAAAGTACCGTTCATAACTTGTACCGAAAGTGATTTTCCGGCACTTGCTCCAATTATTCCCGTACTCGGCTTCGCCTCGTACGTGAAACACACTTTCACATGCTCGGCTTCGCCTCACACGTGAAATTCGATATTCCTGTGTTCGGCTCCGCCTCACACATGAAACTTGGGCGCGCACCGGAAAGTGCCACTTTCGGTACTAGTAATGAAATATACTATAGAGCAGTTTTTTTATAAAAAAAATAATAACTGATTTTTTAGCTAAAAA
Organism: Philaenus spumarius; assembly: GCA_018207615.1. Taxonomy (NCBI): domain Eukaryota; kingdom Metazoa; phylum Arthropoda; class Insecta; order Hemiptera; family Aphrophoridae; genus Philaenus; species Philaenus spumarius. The sequence goes on along the minus strand of JAGFPH010001527.1, from coordinate 8,243 downwards.
GGGGGTTGTTTTTCAAAATTTTTCAAAACCCTTTTTCGTGCATCTATACAGGCCTACTTGACATGTCTGGTGCAAATTTGTTTGAAATCGATCGAATAGTTTTCTCTCTAGCTTTGTATATATACATACAGACATACAGACGTACGTACATACAGACAGAAATTTTGTAAAAACCACTTTTTTGGACTCAGGGGGTCTCAAAACGGATATTTCCACAAAAATGTCAACATCGATTTTTTTTGCGATCACTATAGGCCTACTTTCTCTATACTATAGTATAGTGAGAAAGTAAAAATGGTGGATGACTAGAATCGAAGCATTTCCGAACCGAAGTATATATGAACTTTTTTTTATTTTCACTAGTAGAACACATCCTGAGAGTTTCTCTGTTTCTTCCTGAAACACATTGTATATATAGACATGTAAAAAAACACATTTGCGTGTAAGTTTCCCTCCACCCTTCATCTAAAGCAGGATTTGTTTTATCACGTTAGGGAAGAAACTGGGATGAAAATGTGTCGCCTATAAATAACGCATAAGTCAGTGCGCTGATATATTTTTATTTATTGCCCCCCTAAGTAGCATGTGCAAAGACATTTTTTAAGCTAAAGCAAAATTCCATATCCATGTGGGCATGTAGGGATAAAGACGCGTAATTTATTACAAGCCCTTGCTGCGGTGGAACGAAATTTCTAAATCAGTACTAATATTACGGCATGGAGGTAATCTTTGTTTATGCGTGTGTTAAGGTTAACCTCAGAAATTACTGAACCTATTTAGATTTTCCTGAGGCTCATTGGTTTGTTTATTACTTTTAATTTTAGTAAATAACACCAGATTACAGTTTCTCATAATTAAATGTTTGATACTCAACGCGTTTCGATTACCAAGTCATCATCAGTGAACCAAATAAAAGTAGTTTTAAGTTGCAACTGTAACCTTCACTGAAGATGACTTGGTCATCGAAACGTACTGTGTTACTAACTTATTTCCACAGGAAAGACGAGCTATTGCAGTGACTCTTATGGTGAGACATAAGGTCGGGAGTGGTCGATGAGCACCGATCATGTTCCGCAAAACACGTTTTGGGGTGTTAAAAGAATGTTGTACAGGGTGGTTGAAAAAATCTGAGGACGGCTTAATATTTCGTATGTAAGGAAATTTTGAAGGTAGATTGAGGAACCTACTCTATGTAAAAATATTAAGATTTCAAAAAGTATATCCGCCATCTTGAATGTAATTTTGTTTTTTGTTTTTTTAAATGGAAAGGTGGTCATGTGATACATCATTTCGATGTAGGATTTCAAGAGAAAACCAACTGTGAAATTTGCACATACACATCTTTAAACGGTTAAAAATGGCGGCCAAAATACCAACGAAATCGTGTTATCCAATTTTGCCCTTTTTATATTAATTATTATTCTTTTGGGATTTAGAATTAAATAAGCTTTCAAACTATATGCCACACAACGATATGTGGGAGTGTTTAAAATTTTTGAGTTAAAGCCATTTTCATTTTTCCAAAATTGATTTTGAGTGGTACAACCAAATACTCATTTTCCCTCTAAATAAGGCCTACCATGGGTTTTGGCCGTTTTTCGGCCATTTCTGGCCACTGTGGGCCGTGTGTTGTTTTAGTTATACACACAAAATAATTGCAAAAATGCCTAGTAGGCTATGTATCTGAGACCGAAATACTTACAGAAATATTTACAATTTCGGAAACTTTTAACAGTTACAGTCTATATTCCTCTAACGACTCATTCGACAACTTAATAAACTTAATCATGTGCTAGTTTTTATTATTTGTCAATCGTACTAACTCAAATTACTCTACGAGTAAAACACTGTTAAAATTGTTTACCAAGTTAAATTAGATCATCCGTCCACTTAACAGGTGTATTGCTTACTGATTCTGTATTCAAGCAACATTCTACGAACAAACAATTCACCAGTGTGTACTGTATACTTGTAATTCCGTTGTGTCAACAAGTGCCACTGCTTGATAAATATTGGATGTGTTTTAATCAGCGAGATCAGAGCTATGCCAGTGCCACGGAGATATATTTGACCTAATTACTGCCACAGCCTTATGAGTGGCGGTGACCAGACTGCTCTCTCTATTTTGTAGATATAATATATCTATGTAACGTACACAGAATTATCAATAGAAGGTAGTGAAACCGTTTTGATTTTATTGCAAAGAGAACATTAAATCAACTCCTATAAAAGCGAGTTTACGTGAGAAACATGTTAATATAACAGCTGATTTCACCCATCATCTGTAATACTTAAAAAAATCAATGTAGATTATACTTTGGGGTTATGTTTATAACTGCAATCATTATAATTTCTTATGAAGTTGATTTTTTTTTTAATATGAGTTGTAGAACTAATGTATGATATATTATTTGCTTTGAGGTTATAAACTGTATATAAATACAACCTTTTATCATCAAAATATTCGTTTATACAAATTTAAAGAAGAGATACCTATTCGTTCAACTTCGGAAACATTCGTACATCTTCGTAAAGCATATAAACATATTCGATTATTAATTTCTTCATTATAATATTATTAACTTCTAAATAATTTGATCTACAAATATGAAATAAATAAACGGCACCAGAAACTGGCACATACTTTCACACAAACATATTTAAATTATTAAACAGATTCACTGTGACTTCATAATTGTAGGTCGGGTAGGAGAGGTGATTTATTACAGTAGGAGATTAGCTAATATTATTATTATCTAGAGAGAAAACTATTCGATCGATTTCGAACAAATTTGCACCGAGCACGTCAATTAGGGCTGTTTGGATGCACGAAAAATCGTTTTAAAATTTTTTGAAAAACAACCCCCTTTATGGCCGAAAAACCCCCCGAAAACAGTTATTATTACTAGCTAAACGAGAATTTTTAGAAAGATGCGGTTTTTTGCATATGGTAGGATACATTAAAGACTACAAATAAGCCAAATTTTATGAAAACCTTTAGAGCCGTTTTTTTATAAAAAATAATAACTGATTTTTGGGGAGATTTTTTTTTGCCAAAAAGGGGGTTGTTTTTCAAAATATTTCAAAACCGTATTTCGTGCATCTATACAGGCCTACTTGACATGTCTGGAGCAAATTTGTTTGAAATAGATCTCATAGTTTTCGCTCTAGCTTTGTATACATACAGACAGACATTTTGTAAAAAAACACTTTTTTGGACTCAGGGGGTCCTAAAACGAATATTTCCATAAAAATCTCCACATCGAATTTATTTTCGATCACTATACTTTCTCTATACTATACTATAGTATAGTGAGAAAGTAAAAGCAATTAAAAGATAGTATTTTTATCTTTCTTTAAATATATAGTAACGTATGTAAATAAAATGTTTAAAAAATAGGCCTACAGTTTTATAATCCTTATTATTATACACATTTACCGAGTTAAAAATCCCCGTCAGCATAGTTATGTAGGCCTAGATAAGTATTCCTTAATGTTGTTTTTAAATAGTTTGGTTTTTTACTTTCTCCACCCTATACGTAGTATATGGAGAAAGTATTGTTTTCGTCCAAATTTTCAAATTTGAATTTTTAGTGGAATTATCTGTTTTGGTGCTCCCTGAACCCCAAAAAAATGTTTAGTGGAATTATGTGTGTTGGTGCTCCCTGAACCCAAAAATATTTTTAGTGGAATTTTTTGTTTTGGTGCTCCCTGAACACAAAAAAAAAGGTTTTTTTTGGTGATGTCTGTCCGTGTGTCTGTAAGGATGTGTACAGAGCTGGAGACCATACCAACGGTCCGATTTTGATGAAATTTGGTATGTAGGTGTAGTTCTGGAATATCTCCAAGCATTTTTTTTATTTTTTCAAATTTTTTATTTTTAAGGGGTTTTACCCCCCAAAAATGGCAAAAAAACGAGAAAAACCTAAATTTCTCAAAAACGGCTCTACCGATTTTGATAAAATTTGGCTTATTTGTAGCCTTTAATGTGCCCTACCATATGCAAAAAACTGCATCTTTCTAAAAATTCTCGTTTAGCTAATAATAATAATAATAATAACTGATTTTTGGGGGTCTTTTGGCCATAAAGAGGGTTGTTTTTCAAAAAATTTTAAAACCTTTTTTCGTGCATCTATACAGGCCTAATTGACGTATTTGGTGCAAATTTGTTCAAAATCGATTAAATAGTTTTCTCTCTAGATATTAATAATAATAGGCCTATTTATTAGTTAATCTCCTACTTTAATAAAAAATCACCTCTCCTACCCCACCTTACAAGTCATAGTGAATCTGTTTAGTAATTTAAATATGTTTGTGAGAAAGTATGTGCCAGTTCCTGGTACCGTTTATTATTGATGTATTTCTGATGTGTATCTAATTAATCAGCCTGTGATTAGTCACGAGAGCTTACTAGTTTTAGGTAATATACAATACAAAGAAAATATAAGTATAGGACTAGGCTGTGCGACTGTGCGTATCTTTCAAATAACTCACGATTGTTTAATTGTACTAGTATTTTATATCCATTTATAACAATTAATGCATTTTGCACTCTTTCAGTCCGCAAACAAGGATACACCACTTTGTTATTAGACATAGATTACAACCGTCATGAATTAATGGATTTATGTTTTCGACTGTACAAACTACAAATTCCTTTACACTTTATAAAATGTAAATAGTCGCACCTAATTCAATTTCCAGACAAAGGACTGATCGAGGTGCCAGACCAATCACAGTTTACCATATCCGTGCCGATTCTAACCCAATAAACAACAAGGGCATCCAGGGGAAGCGACGCCGGAGTCGATATATCGACGGCACATATTGTTAAATCGATATAGTGCAGTACCGGAACGGTCGTTCGCGCTTTAACAAAAGATGTACTGAAATAAATTGGGCAAAGGTCGGCCAACAAAGGGATGGAGTTTATTGCACGACGCTGTAATTGTGAGGGTCTTCATTAAGCCGGGATGTGTTTGGGAGCGCTTTGAAACGAGGTAATTAAAAATGCTTCCGAAAATTTGTTTCGTCATAGGAAAGACGAGCTATTGCAGTGACTCTCATGGTGAGATATAAGGTCGGGAGTGGTCAATGAGCACCGACCATAGTCCACAGAACACGTTTTGTGATGTCATACACATTTTATATGGACAGAGTGATCCAAAAGTTCCGCAACACCTTCGTAATTTTAAACCTGTTACACGTATTAACTCCAAACTTCCAGGTGGTTATATTGGGCAAATTCTACACCTTTTAGTGGTATGAATGAATTTTACCCTTATTCGGTTAAGTGGAGGGGGGGCAGTCAACAATTTTAAATAGTAACCCTTATTGTGTGATACCTCATTTTAAAGCCCTCGTTGAGGCTAGAAAAATGGTGTAAAGTAAACCCCTCTCCGGTCCCCCAATCCAAAATGGCGGAGCGAAGAAGTTAAGAATTTCCCATTTTTCTACGTATTGTACTCTACATACAATTACATGTAGAACATCTTCAGAAACATTGCACGATGTAGAATACATTATGTAGAAAAATGGAAAATTTGAACTTCTTTGCTTCGCCATTTTGGTTAAAAGTTTAATAGTTGGTTGGAAACGCAGCGGTTCAGCTGCGTGGTCGAATTATTTAAGCTTACAGTTTATTAGCGAATTTCCATAGGAATAATGAGCTATTGCAGTGGCCCTTATGGTAGGACCCAAGGTCGGGAGTAGCAAATGAACCATCGTCCCCAGAACACGTTTTGGGGTGTCATTAAAAATCATATGTATATAAGTGTTCGCACTCTAGCGGCCGCATTTTAAGTCCGATTTGGTTCAAATTTCATTAACGTTTTTTGTCTACGTCGCTCAGACGAGTTTGTTAGCCAAAAAATCCAACAATCGGAAGCACGTTTTTTAGCCGGAAGTAACTATTTTTTTAGATTTTTCCTACAAAAATGATTTTTTTTTAGAGTTATTTCTAAAAATATAGGCTAAATTTAGAATGTTATTCTGCACATTTTGATTTTTTACGCGACCTTATAGCTCGCTTGGCTCCCCCAAAATCGAACAAAACGTAAAATACCGTAGAATAACCGGGTTCAAAGCCATGTGGCGGATTCTACCGTGGGGTTGGCGTGCGAAGCACGCAATGCATTGTGTATTGAAGATACTCCCAATATGGGGAATGGCGTGTGAAGCACACAATGTTTTGTGTATTAAAGATATTCCCAAAACGGGAGTTGGCGTGCGAAGCACGCAATGCATTGTTTATTGAAGATACTCCCAATACGGGGGTTGGCGTGCGAAGCACTCAATGTTTTGTGTGTTGAAAATACTACCAATACAGGGGTTGGCGTGCGAAGCACGCAATGCATTGTTTATTGAAGTTACTCCCAATACGGGGGTTGGCGTGCGAAGCACGCAATGCTTTGTGTGTTGAAAATACTACTAATACGGGGGTTGGCGTGCGAAGCACGCAATGCATTGTTTATTGAAGATACTCCCAACATGTGGAATGGCAGGCGAAACACGCAATGCATTGTGTATTGAATATACTCTCAATATGGAGGTCGGCGTGCGAAGCACGCAATGCATTGTGTATTGAAGATAATCCCAATATGCGAAATGGCGTGCGAACCATTTTCCAGCTATTCAACACCGTCGTGAATATACCTATTTCCCAAAATTGTTGTTTGAAACTCTAAAACATAGGCCTATAAACTTAATTTTGGAAATTTGCTCAACTCACGTCAGCGGTTCAGCTGCGTGGTCGAATTATTTGTGTTTATTTGTAAATAAATATTTAATCCTGTCTCGTCTCGGTGAAATAACCTCCAACTTTTGGAACACACTGTAAAACTTATCTGCCAAGTCATAGATAAAGTATTGCATGGAACGATTGAATTTATCCTTTATAAACTCGCTACGCTCGTCTCCTACCTTTTACCAAAAAGGCCACCTTATCTCATAAAGGCTTTCCTTGAGCTGTTATAATAAGTAAGACTAAATCGCTTCATTGAATAGTAAAAGCAGAAGCTGTAAAAGAAAATATTTAAGTAATTTTATTTCGGGAACTGTTGTCGCAGCCGCCCGCCGTCATAATGGCGAGACTTTAGCCCGCGGCGCAAGAAATGAAAATCGATACAAGTCTCTACAACACGATTTGGCGAGAGGTTAAACATACAGGGTGTCCGGAACGCCTTAATAAGTTTGTAACCGTTGAATATAAACAGTTGACACTTTCGGGAAATGCTTTGTGACGTTGAACTACCGTTTTGAATGGAGACGGAAATGTTGCCCCTGTTTTGGAAGGTAACTCGTGTTCAAATATTTACCCACATTGAGTTGCAACTCTTTTCAAAGGTCTTAGACGAGACAGGTTACGTAGATACAAGTTTGATACATAACCCTGACTGATTCAGGCAATTGCAATCGATCAAATAATTCCATTTGTCGTGGGTTGACGATTTTTACTTTCTCCACCCTATACGTAGTATATGGAGAAAGTATTGTTTTCGTAAAAATGTTCGAATTTGAATTTTCAGTTGAATTATCTGTTTTGGTGCTCCCAGAACCCCAAAAAATTGTTTAGTGCAATTATCTGTGTTGGTGCTCCCTGAACCCAAAAATATTTTTAGTGGAATTTTTTTTTTTTTGTGCTTCCTGAACCCAAAAAAGTGTTTTTAACGTGGTGTCTG
>JAGFPH010001526.1:243901-265293 GCA_018207615.1 Philaenus spumarius | reverse complement strand
GTAAAGGAGGTGATGAAAAGATATCAGTAGTTATTAGATAATCCACAACTAAGACATATTGATTTATTATTTTTGCGTTTTTGTCACAGCGTTTTTATTTTTGATTTAAGACATATTTTTTTTTAATTTTTGAACTTTTTACCGAACCCCATTTTTTTTTAACACAGTAAAACTTATTTATATTTTTATTTTTGTAACCATCCGTTACAAAATGGCTTTCCCAACGTGGGGCTGATAAACGAAAGAATTAATATTTTTATTTTTGTAACCATCCGTTACAAGCATAGAAAAATGATTATGTTTAGTTTAGTTTATGTTGGACGAACTTGTTGTCATTGTGAATCATCTGCTTGTCTGCCAACAGAGCGGATTATTCACAAGTTAGAGGTCGAAACGCGGAAAAACATTTACAGTATTTGTTTCTCTATTTCTTGCTAATCACAATTTTAACTCATTTCATTTATATGGCGCGGGGCCCATCAAGCAATCTTAAATATCTACTAAAAATTCATTTGTATTTTATAACTCACTTATTTAATTTGTATATAGCATGGGGCCAGCGATTAGACAGTATCCCCCTGATAGCAAACTATTAGATTAGACCAAATCAGTTTGATGAAGTAGGAACAATTTGCCTGGCTACAATACTATTATTCGGCCAAGTTAACGTGCATTAAAGATCTATCAAACCGTAATTCACACATTTTTCGCATAAAATGTTTACTTGGCCAAAATACAAATGTTTGGCATTGACGAAACAGATGCTGCAACACGAATGGTTTGTGCATGATCAGGGTATCTGAATTCTCAATCGATGTAATAGTTGACTAAAGTTGGTAGTACAGTGTGGATCAGGGTGGAATCAGTATTAAGTCAGCTAAGAGTGGGGCAGGCGAGCAACATAGCTTCAAGGCCATCAAATAGTTCTTGAACCTGACACAAAATGTACCTTGTGACTTATGCTTTAACTGTGTAACTGGTTCAGCATATCTGCTACAGACATGAACTTGGTACAAAATATTAGATTGATACTTAACTACACACTTCTAAAAATAAGACAGAGTAGTTATTGAAAAATGTAAACACTACTTTATTGTCTGCCAGTTAATCCTATAACCCCCAGCCCAGTTAATCACAGCTGTTCTTCAATCACTTCGTACAACTTGCAAACGACATCTGCTTCAAGCATCGTTTTGTACCTCAAAAATTATATTTAAAAGGTCGTGTTATATATAAGCTTACTCGTGACATTATAACGAATAATTTGGCATATAGTTCATTACTTGATGACTTATAACAATCATGCAACAAATATACAAAGTTTTGAATTTATGACATAGCCTGTAGCATTGTTGATTTTCCACTTACAATTTTTGTTCATTTAGTTTGTTTTGTTTTATTTATTATAATTATTGTGAATTGTAGAAAATGTTGTCCTCTATAATATTATAAAGTTCACACAAACTTATTTTGTATTTGAAATTGTCTATACATTTTTGAATATGTGTAAGTAATTTTTAGAAATTGCTCACTTTTACAATTTTCCTAAAGAAAAATAGTCTGTTTTTTTAAAATGATTTTTTTTATAGTTTCATGTAAATAATCTTTTTTGCTACATTTTGGATTCATAATAATTTTTTGTATTTTCCCAAAAGCCCTACTTTTGGAACTTTTATTTACAAAAAATAATTTTACCGTTTGAAACTCAAAAACAAAATGGAAAAATTTTCAAAAATATTTTGTTTACATCACAATGTTTTTTGTACTTTTCTGAACAAGAAAATATATAATAATGTATACTTTACTTGAATGGAATAAATTCTTCAGATTTTTAAAATATGATAATATGTGCAAGTAGTAAGAAAGGCCTTACTAGTTGAGTGGTTTCAATATAGGGTTTCTGTATAATCTATAACTCAATAAATTAGTCTCTTAGTTTTAACTCATTAAAATAATTTATGCAAATGTTTTAGGTAAGGTGAAAATCCGTTATACTTGAATTAAATGCTTTGTGAAATAATAAAATAATAAGTCTAATTAAATAAAACTAACTGATATAAAACTTCTTCATTTTTATTTTCAGTAATCTGTATGCTCTTGGAAAAAGTGTTTGGAAGAAGTGGAAGAAGCGATATTACGTGCTAGTGCAAGTATCACAGTATACATTTGCTATGTGTAGTTATAAAGAGAAGAAATCTGAACCTTCGGAAATGATGCAGCTCGATGGATATACCGTTGACTATATAGAGCCAGCAAGTGGTAAGTGCAAGAGTCACATATTACTGACAACATCATTACAAAATACACCTCATATTATATCACAATTTTACAAAACTAATGAAAATTATGCAACAAAAATAAACACTGTTTTAATTTATCTCTAAATCCACAGAAATACTTGGAACTTTTCAAATCTAGTGGCAATCTGTTTTGTACGAGTTTTCCAAGAAATACAAATATTTTTATTCTTTTTGGATGCTTAAATTAAATTTATAAACTGTAACACCGAATGGAAAATTGCTACTACAGTAGAAGCTTGAAAGGAAATGGGAAAGCATTTTCAAAATATTCTTATTAATATATTCACTAAACCATGAATCAAATAAGTAGGTAGTTAATTGTGAATATTTTTTTCTGACACACTGTTTTTAGTGTACATCAATTTAATAAATTTCAAACAAATAAAATGTAAAATGTACAAATAAATTTGAGCAATTAAACAAAACTAAACCTTCAGTACAATTTTATTTAACACCACTCTAGGCAAAATTATTGATTTAAAAGTAATAAATGTTGTACACATTTTTAAATAGCATGTATGCACTCTATTTATTTGACACTTGGCTGCTTCACCAGATATAATTAAAATATGACTTATGAAGTACTTTTTTTGTAAATTCTCCCAAATAATTTCTACAAACATTAAACATAACTAATTATATATCATTTTGTTCAGAACAAATCTGAGAATAAGAACAAAATTCTTTAGAGGTTTAAAATAAATTGATTGATTAGGTATATTTTGAATAAATTTATTCACAAAATCAATCAATTATTTTGTTTTGTAATGAAATTAAAAGTAAGAATAATAGAGTTAAGAGCTTTGAAAATACATTTGTACACTAATTATGACTATTATAAATAATTCCACAATAGTCTAGAGGTTTAAAAAAACTGTTTATTGAGTAGGTATACTTTAAATATATTAGGTAAAACAAATAAAAAATATGTTTAGTATGAACTTAAAAGTAGGAAGCAATAAAAGTGATTAGAGCTTTGAAAATACTTTTTACACTAAATATGGCTGTTTAAATATGTCAATTGTATTTTTATTTATTCAAAAATCCGTGTTTACAGTAACAAATTTGTTACAATAGTGGTACATAACCATGCTAACATATAACTTAAAAAGTTTAAATGATATGATAAAATATATATAACACTTTAAAAAAACCTTTTATTACAACTTAACTTACTAAATTTACACAAAGGAGCTTTACAAAACTGCAAAATAATAATGTATTAAATAAAAAACACCATTTGAAAGAACTTGATAAAAAGTCACAAGACAACAGACGATGATAGTTATATTTCTCGTTCATGACTGGCAAACAGCAGCTCAATTTCAAAGAGATATAAAAATTTATCCACAGCCAATGTAATCTGTGTCTGGCTTCTAAACTGTTTGAACAACATTGAAGCCTCATTAGACCGAAAACCACAGATTCTACACTAGTACCTCACCCCCTCCTCTGGATCCAACCCTGATGTTAATCTATTCATGTTGAAGATTATAACAGCATATTAAAATTGGTTTTCTTTTTTTTCCAGCAAACTTGATGGTGGGCATGGGTAAGTAATAAAAACATTTTGAATAGATAGTTCATATAAATCATATCTTATTTATGCATCTGAGTTAAAAATTATTCAAATGTTATTTTAGCACATAGTAAATTTATTTATAATAATCCAGTCAATAAAGGGTTTGTAGAGGGAAATGTTTGAAAGAGAAAAATTGACTTCAGGACTTTATTTAGAGTGGTTAGGAGGTAAACATGCTAAAAGTTCCTAGACCTGAAGGGAGAGCGGGGCCTCAGAAGGTAATTTTTATCGCTTTTTCGTTTATAAATCAAAAACGGTGGGTTTTAGAGATAAAAGTAGTCTTAGCAATATTGAAGCTAATTAAATTTTCTACAAGTTTGTTCCTATTCATTTTTTCTCTATTCCTGATAGTCTTAGAGATCTCCGCAGGCAAAAATTGCAAATTTAAAAAAAAAAGACATTTACTCCACCTTTTTCGTCAACATTTTGTCTGTAGCCCCTCAAGCTTTCATTTTACAGTAAAGTCCTCAGGAAATAAGTTGTAGAGCATAAAATTTCCTTTAATATGGTATTAGCTAAAACCTTGTATATAAAATATTATATACATGTACTTAATCTGAAAATTGTTGGAATAAGGTAAATATGAGTGAGGAAACAACAATTTAGTTAAATTGAATGTATTAATTAATATGTAATAATTAAAGTTTATTCTTGCATAAATATTTATGTTGTTTGTGTATTTCTTTTTTTTTTACGAATGGTTCATCTGGTCAAGACGGATTGACGGGTAGTGGCTTTTCTGCCGAAGTCTCATCTTCGAACATGTCATGACTTTAAGGAGATTTTCTACAACCTCTTCACCCTTCTCTTCGTTGTCCATCACTGGGACGCCGTTGAAACATTTCAGTGAAGACTTTCTGCTGCTGCACTTTCCATTGCTGCAGTCCTTCATCCACAGGCAGAAATCAATTTTAGAATATCGTCCAGTGTTGCAGCATCTTCACTGTGAACTGGATCAGTTTATTTTTAGTTAGTAGCCTCCTCCCGCCCCCACATTTGAGAGGTCATCTCATTCCCCAACCACAGCTGGAACTGGTGGTATGTCCAGAAGGAGTGGTGCTTAGCTGCGCCCTCAGTGGGAGGTAGGGAGGATATATCTGGTTTTATATTGGGCACAGACTTCAGAAATGATTGGTATCGTTACTGATTGAGTGACTTTTCTTTTGGTGGATAGCCGTACCATCTCAACATGCATGTGTTACCAGGTTCTTCAACCTCAGCCTGGATTGAAGAGGGACTGAAAAAAGACTTTTGCTGCCTTCTGGATATTCCTTGACTTCTTATACAGATTCAGAAATCCAATTTTACTTTTTCGGAATGTTATGCTGCCGGATAATGTATGTAAAAACATTATATTTTTGATCCCAAAGTGCTGCAGCTCTTAACTTGAGTATTTACAGGTCTCAGCTTTTCCACGCCCGGGTTTTACAAGTAAGACATCACGGTCAGCTGGGTTTTTACCGATACAAAGTACTGCGAGGTCAACATCTTCGCTAATGACTGCAACTAAGCTGGTTTCAGACATAAGGATTGCTGTGTCGACAATCAAAATGTCAGCATTAAATTTTGCTTGATTGTCTTTATGCTATTTAGTTTTGACATCAGTATATTGATCAGGTGGTTTTTGTTGTGTGCATTGGAAAGGAAATTTTCTTGCTTAAGGTTTAACTCAGTCTCCCAGTTTAAACTTATGTCTACTGACCTCTTCAATCTGTAGTGTCGTTCTTGATCCTCAACTTTCTTGCTGTGTGAGTTGGTATACCCATCAAAGACAACAGTGATACTTTTCCCAGGATAGTGGGGTCCTGATAAATCAAATGTATCCATCACAAATAGCGGTGATTGAGGGTCCTCTTTGCTAAATAACATTGTGTATTGAAAATCTTCCATCTACAACTACATCAAAATTTGACAGTTCTACGTCCTTGTTGCTATAGTGTATCCCCCTTGTGTTTCCCCCTCCACCCCCCTTTGAAGCGTAAAAATGCAGAGTTTCACTAGATTCCTTACAAGGTCGTTAATACTGATCGTAGCGAATTAATATTTTGTAAATGGGTTCCTTAATACATATTAAACATATTTTGTTCTTATAAAGCTTTCGTTAAAGTTAATATTAAGGGAGCTATTAAACAACAAACACCAAAAAAATGGATTCTCAAAGCTTATAAATTTACTTTATTAACTATATTTTTTAAACTATTTAAAATACACAAAAATGGTTCAAATAAAATTTGTATTATGTGTCTTTAGATTTAATATGATGTGGATAATTACTTGTTTAAATTTATCGCTTGCTCTGGGAACATCGTCAAAGATAGCGCTTGTACGCCGCTCAAGTGGTTCGACGCAGGTTTTCGCTTCGCATAGGTGTATGTACAATGGATGTTGCAATATTATTTTAGTAAATGGGTGTGCTTATATACTGTTTGTATATAATGTATTATAAGTTTAGGTTTATATTGTAAGTATATTAGGTGAGTTTTTTATTACATTTATATATAGATATATAATTTATTTATTACCCCAGTAATTCAAATAATTTCAATAACAAATGTGTTGGAAGTTTAATACTTGTATTTTAGCTATTTATAGTTTCGTTTTTACTTAGTATGCTTTTTCAAAAAGAAAACACATTGAATAAGTGAACACACAAATTTTATTTTGACTACCACCACCTATGGAACCGCCGCCGGTTTCGGATTAGCTTAAACCGGCAGCTGTCACATTTCCATGTGCTAAAGAAAAGGATTACAAAATATATTTTATATGACAGAATCACAGACCTCCCACCCACCCCGAATATATGTACTAGTCTTAAGTAGGCTCAAGTACAAATAAGTAGGCTATTTACGTTACATTATAAAGAGATTATAAATAATAACATTATTTATTTTCATCTTTATATTGATTTTTGATTTATATTAATGTTTACAACTTGCAAATCACTTTAAAAACAGATTAAGTGATAATTTCTACTGAATGTACCGTATTTTCATGCTGTAGGGCAACTCCTTATGCAAAGTCATTCATAGATAGCAAGTAGAACTTCAACAGTCTCGGAAGCTGAGAGACGATTCCTACATACAAAAGTTTATTTCATGGCTAATTCAACACAACCCGTTTACAAAGCTATCAGGAGACTTAGCTGCGTCTTTAGGCTCAGGTGTCATTTCAGACGAAAAGAGTAAATTGTGACAATGCACATGCAATTGGATAACGGGATATGGAAAAATTGAAAGGAAAGAAATTTGGATGATTGAAGCTAAAAAGGAAAGGTATGGTCATGACCCGAGCAAGTCAGAAGTCAGTAACTATTCGAACTAACGAAGTTGTGGTAAACCCTCAACAACTTTTCAATCAGCTCTTATGTTTCTGTGACAGCGCAAATAAGTTGAAGTTTTATCTTAGATACGAGTTAGCTTCACAGCCACCTTCTTTATTTGATAAAGTCTCACTACCCAAAGGATCAAAATCGTATTTCCTAAAAGTATTTACTAAGCATATCACCAATCAATTACCTCAAGGGGATGATGTCGGCATGTCATTGATGGAGGCTTCCTTTTACATTGTGTTTCTTGGCCAAAGGAAGGAACTTGTGAAGACATAATCCAGAGTTATTACTCCCATGTTATTAATAGATGTGGAAAAAAAACTCTGTAGTGTTTGATGTATATCCTAAAGAATCTACAACAAAGAGAGATGAACAGACAAGAAGATCGGACAAAACCTCATTGAGTGACATAGACTTTGATAGAAACACTAAGTGCATTACAAAACAAGAGGAATTCCTTTCAAACAAGAGCAACAAAAAACAAATTTTTATTATTGAACAGTTAAACATATTTTCGAAAGCAATTGTAGTGGGGTCAAATACAGATCTGTTAGTGTTACTTGTGACCCTTGCACGACAGGATAATCTTTCAAAAGGTAGCTTTTGGTAAAACATCAACAGTTATATACTACATCGTAAATCAACTTATTGATTTTCACAGCATTATCTAGCAACATCTTTTATTTGCCTATGCAGTTACTGTATGTGATACAACTTCTTCTTTCTTTAGCTTGGGAAAACAAAATCTGTCGATATTATCAAGGCAAATATCTAAACCAGAATTCAAGCAGAAACGTTTTTTAATGCAAATACGTCTCGCAATGTATTATTGGAGAAGGGAGAAAAGTTCATTCTAGATTTGTACGGGACCAGCAAATGAGCAGATATTCAAATTTGAATGAAGGCCGTTATTTCAAGTTCACTTCTATTACCAGTAAATCAACGCTTAAATCCAACTTTGACGTAATGAAATTACCTCTAACGTCAGAAGCAGCTCAACATCTATTATTGAGAGTTTATCTACAAGTTCAAGTTTGAATTGGCAACAACCTACAGCCTACGAACTGGGGATAGAAGAAGGAAAATGTAAAAGATAACAACGGGACAAAGAAGGCTCTAAGGCCTATTCATAGCTCAAAGACATTTACTCCAGATGACCTCCTGTACCTATTGCAGTTGTAAGACGCTGTGTGGAATTTTCAAATTTCAAGCATCTGTAGATGCTTGAAATTGTTCCGCAATGTGTGAAAACTGTAATGGCTTATCGTGTTATAATTTCCCTAAAATAAATGAAGAAAAAGACGATTGTTTTTAGATTTAAATCACCATGCAGTAGAAATTATCACTGGATTTGTTATTACAGTAATTTGCAAGTTGTAAATAATAATATAAATAAAATACCAATATAAAGGTGAAAATAAATATTGCGAATAATGGTATTAGGCCTTTATTTAAAATCTCTTCATAGTGTAACATAAATACTTAAGACTTGTACATATGTTTTAGGTGGGTGGGAGGTCCGTGATGCTGTCATGTAACATATATTTTTTAATCCTTTTCTTTTGCACATGGAAATGTCACAGCTGCCGGTTTAAACCAGTCTGGAACACGGCGGGTCCATAGATAGTGAATAATGGAAAGCCCTATTTATTTCATTCAATAAGGTAGGATTAGGCCCCGAACCAAAACTGGCATTCAATTTAAAATGTATGTGTACACTTATTCAAGCTGTATGTTTTTTGTTTTGGAAAAACATACTAAGTAAAATACTAATCTATAAAAGTTTAAAGTAACATAACTAAACTTCCAATATATTTGTTATTGAAACTATTTTAATTAAAGGGAAAAACAATTATGTACACATATTATGTAATACAAACTCACCTAATTTACTTAGTATCTAATATATATTATATATAAATATATTACAAACATTATATAAGCACACACATTTACTATAAATAAACTATAAATAGCTATAAATACAAGTATTAAACTTCCAACACATTTGTTATTGAAATTATTTGAATTACTGGGATAATAAATAAATTATATGTGTATATATAAATGTAATAAAAAACTCACCTAATATATAAACCTAAACTTATAATACATTATATACAAACAGTATATAAGCACAACCATTTACTAAAATAATATTGCAACATCCATTGTACATATACCTATGCGAAGCGAAAACCTGCGTCAAACCACTGGAGCGGCGTACAAGCGCTATCTTTGACGATGTTCCCAGAGCAAGCGATATATTTAAACAAGTAATTATCCACATCATATTAAATCTAAAGACACATACTACAACTTTTATTTGAACCATTTTTGTGTATTTTAAATAATTTAAAAAATATAGTTAATAAAGTAAATTTATAAGCTTTGAGAAAATATTTTTTTGGTGTTTGTTGTTTAATAGCTCCCTTAATATTAACTTTAACGAAAAATGTATAAGAACAAAATATGTTTAGTATGGATTAAGGAACACATTTATAAAATATTAATTCGCTACGATGAGTATTAACGAACTTGTAAGGAATCTAGTGAAACTCTGCATTTGTACCCTTCAAAGGGTGGTGGAGGGGGAAACACAAGGGGGACTTTTGAGAAAATACATGCCTCATAAGGGTCTATCACATATAAAAAAATCAGTTTTCCCCTAATTAGTTGCGACAAAAAACCTTTATTGACTGGGCTAATTGATGAGCTTACAGAGGATGGAGGGCCTTATCTTTACGAGACAACTTGTTGTCTGAGAATGGTAAATTTACCATATTAGACATTGCTTTTTTCCAACTGTCACAGCATCATAACATGTAACAGTTTCATCTCCCATCCACCCTGTAGCTATTGACATGATGTCACCTATTTCTGGAAAGGGTTGATGGGTTGATAACCACCCAGTGAGTTTTGCAACATCAGCTGGATCTTTCGATTGACGGGCTTCCCCAAAATCTTTATGCTGTTTACTTGACAAGAAGAGGACTCCATAAAATTCTTCCAGTGAAGCGCAGATGTCATGAGTTGTGCTCATACCAATACCCACTTGCTGAGTGCACTATCTGCCACACCCCTACAACGTGTTACATCGCCTTGACTGTGGAATGCTTACATGGGTGTTGTCTCAATGGTCATATCAGACCACACACCTTACCAAAAGCGATCAATTCGCCGCATCTTGAAATAACGCTTGTCATGAATTTTGGTAATCTTCAGGTGCCAATTTTTTCATTTATCCATATTCTGCACATTTAACTGGCACGACTAGACATTGGGGAAGTGCCCGGAAGCATGAAAGATCGTTATTATTTCTTAACGCAATTATGGTGAGCATCCCAATTCCCTGTCTTCTCTGCATAGATATAGTCTTTCATTAGGGATACCATTTTTAAATACTTAATCCATAGCTTCACAGTCATGCCATTTTCACTGAGCTGGTGCAAAGCTTCTCCAAATTTGATGGCCAATGATTTGAGTGTTGCGCTGTTCTTTAGTGAACTCAGTGATGGAGGCTCCTGAAGAAAACTGGTCATAAATTTCTCGACACACGTCTTCTCTTCCTCTTTGAGTTGGATTTGCTCTGATATGATGTTTGACAAAGCAGTTGATGCGATAAAATTACTCCTAACCACCCTAGCAAAAGCATGGACTTGAAGCATTTTGTCAACAGCTAGAGGGGCGTAGACATTACTCAGCAGTTCTTTAAGACCACTTCCATACATTAAATTACCATAGATTCCAAAAACGACATCATTAGGTGAAATCCTTCTAGGTACACCACACACTTTCAAAGCTGAGAGTCACGTGGAGCACCAGCTACTACCTCTCTGGCCTTCCAATATAGTGGCTGGTCAAATGGCACGATAGAGATGCTCTGATTTATGTTTTAACACATTTCTTATGCATAATGCAACACCATGTGAACTGTAGTCAGAGGGAGGAGCATTTATGAAAGGAAGGGTGAAAACTGTGTAGGCCTTCCATTCTGGGACCGGAATATGTTGCTTTTTAGCAACATACCATAGGATGACATGAGGTTCTGGGTGTTCTCCTCGTGCGCCTGGTACTTCCATGTCTTTGACTATTTGGTTTTTCAGGCCAACTTGCTTCCCTTGGAATGTTTTCAATAGGACAGTTCCAAGATTTCCAGTCTCAGCAACTAGATCGCTTATAGAAAACAGGCGATTGACAACTTCTTCACCCCAACTATCGTTCCTTTCCAAACCAGCCTCCAAACAACTATTTTTAAAGATAAAGTTCGGACTGAATAGATAGTTCTTCTTTTATGAACGGGTATCTTTCCACTTTACTTAAGAGACTCTGAACATAAATAACAATTTATCTTAAAGTCAACCAAACAGTTATCACTCATTGCGAAAGTTTAAAACACACGCAAATATATATAACAACTGTTTTACAGCTTCAAAACGGTATAACAACTCTTATAACCCAACAGGTATTAAGATGCAAACTATTAACAAAGAGCCAAGGGAAATGGTATTAGCCTCTTCCCACAAGCCCGACCCTTTGACCTTGGTGAAATAACACGTTACCGGCTAACGGTTTTGAAGTTCGAGGCCATAAAATAATATAAAAATACATATTACAAAACAATTTTTTAAAAATTTCAACTTATGATTTAATGATATAATACCTATCGATAAACGTTTTGTTACATTAATAAATTTAATTTATATAAATTGTTGTTTACTTAATTTAAAAATATACATTTTAATAATTTAAATAAATGATTCTTAAATTTTTAGAGTAAATATATGTATGTAATAGTGTATATAAAAGATTTTAGCTGGTGGAAAACGAAAAAGTGGAATATAAAGTTTTCTTGTGGAATCTCAAAATATATAAAAAAATTCAAATTGTTGTAATTGGAGATAAAATAATAAAGTTTATATCATATTAAAGGAAATTTTATGCTCTACAATTTCTTTTCTGAGGACTTTACTGTAAAATGAAAGGCTGATCGCTACAGACAAAAAAAGGTGGAATAAATGGGTTTTTTTCAAAAATTTGCTATTTTCGTGGGCGGATATCTCTAAAACTATTAGGATAAATAAACAATGATTAGAAACAAACTTGTAGAAAATTTTATTAGCTTAAATTTTGCTAAGAATACTTTTAACTCTATAACCTTGGTTTTTCAGTTATAAGCGAAAAAAGGGGTCCTTCTCAGGCCTCCTTGCCTCGCTCTCCCCTCAGGCCCCGGGACTTTTAGTATGTTTACCTCCTAACCACTCTAAACAAAGTCCCAAAGTAAATTTTCTCTTTCAACCATTTCCCTCTACAACCCCTTTTTGAGCACTCATTGACTGGACTATAAAACTTTTATTAAATATGTTAATTATTTTAATCGCAAAGCATTATTTTCTATACTTGACAAGAAACATTAAATTGCAAAATTATATTTCGTAATATTCATCTATCAAATAATATTACCCTATTGAGTCTTTTCTTATTTTTACACCAGTAAAATATTACGTAAAAACATGCATATGTCAAATCTGACAAAGAATTTTAGGTCCAGTGTTTGATACTTTTTCTTTATTTTGTATTTTGATGTAAGAAAACCGCTCCAAAGGAAAAATGTGGAAGGGAGCAGTAGTATTATTATCGATGTTTCGTTGAGAAACATCTCAGGAAATGTTGAGAAAACTCAGTCGTACTTCTGGATCAATGTATCAAGTAGTTAATATGGTATCAATATTACGCATAGTTTATCTTGGTATAGATCTTGAAGGAGGCCGGTACTTCTTCAATGCAGTCAAAGAAGGAGACAGCATTCTACTCGCTTGCGATGATGAAAACGAATGTCACTTATGGGTAATGGCGATGTACAGAGCAACTGGCCAATCACATAAGCCTACACCTCTGGTAACACCAGCAGGGAAGAATTCTACAATATCTAAAATACAAGGGGGTAAGTAATGAAATGGAAATGTTTTTATTCCTCAATGTTCACTAATAAAATTACAAATGCTTTTTCTTTTAATAATTACTTAAACAGCGTTATCCAGTATTGTTTGCTGAGTAAAATCTCTTCTTAGATAAGTTGCATTTACTTTTGGTTAAGTACTTCTGGGTTGGTCCTATCAAGCATTGGTACAATCAAAAGCTTAGATAATATTTATAAGGTTTACAATAACTTTAAATGGATTTGTTACCATGATTTTAAGGGTGATGGATGACCTTTTTTTCAACCCTTATTTTTCCACCCCTTTATCTAATGGCTAGTGTTTTTTTTTTTTTTTTTATGGTTTAGAGGAATCCAAGGCCTCCTTACCACTGCATTCCCATTAGGATCTATTGTGGTAAGATTTTGCTTTTAATGATCATACCAGATCTCTTATGAAACCAAGGAGAGTCTTGGGATCAACACCACAGACCTCTTCCGGGCTAAAAAAAGCACTTGCGAGTACCATGAATCTCCTACTTGTGAGAGCCTTGCACTCCCACAGCAGTTTTTAAGCCGATTCAATCCCAAGGGAGCAGAATGGACAAAGGAGTCTTCCAAAACCAGCCCCATATTATTGAGGTGGTACTTGGCCAGGCAGTGACCAGTAAGGATTCCTAAAATCCATCTAAGATTGTTTCTGCCCATTAATAGAAGCTTTTGAGCTTTTGACTTAGAGAGGCAGATGAACATTTTAGGCTGTACCCAGGAGCATCATTCCAATGTAAGGACCAACTTTTCTCCTTCCAGATTCAAACAACATTTGTTAGGTGGCTCTTGGGCCTCCCACAAAAAGGATCTGGGCCAATGAAGGGCTTTTTGGTCCCAACTCTAGCAAAGCGATCCACCGCCTCATTACCAAGTTATGCCTACATGGCCAGGTTCCCATTTAAGAATAACTTCATTGAGTCTTGCAATTTCATTCACTACTTTGAAGCAGTCCCAAACTAGTCTTGATTCAAAGATTGATTGATTCAATTCCATCGCCTTCAAGATGGCTTGGCTATCAGAAAGGATATCAATCCTAGCACCCTTAAGTCCTCTTTTCAGAGTTTTACGGGTGCAGAGTTCTATCGCAACAACCCCGCCTGAAAAACATAGTCCTAGATAAACTGCATCTAGTTCCGTAAACTCTGCTGGTCATTCTGGAGCTATCCGCTTACCATTCTTGTGTGGTTTTACCTGTCCAGGTTCAGCACCTCCGGCCTCCTGGAGACCATCGATCTTGACCGTGAAGGAATGGTCAAAGATTAGTGTCCTTCTCATCGCATCTGACATCATAAGGTCCACCTTGTGCCCCTGAAGCTCTTGCAATATAGCCAGGTGACCTACCAGATCCCCTGGTTTGTAATTGTAATCAGTCCCTATCAGCCCAAGGGAAACCGTAACGCAACCTCCTGCACATGAATGTGCAGAGGAGGCAGTTTGAGAAATGCCTCCAAAGCTGTTGTGGGGCAGGAGCGCCATGGTCCCACAAATTCCTAGGTACGCTAGACTCTGTAGACTTCTTTGCTTGACCACCGCACCAAGGCCGCACATGGTTAATGTTATCAAAAAGCATTTCAAACAAAAGTTTTTGCTACTACTTCTAAGAACAGTTCTTACTTACTTCTATAACTTCAAACAGTTTTAATGTTTTCTATGATAAAGGAGTTGTAATGATTTTTCAGTTTTTCAGAAACTCAAACTCAAATGAGAGTTTCCATCTCTATATTTTATGTCAATGTGGAAGTAATTGTGAAAAGTAAGCTTGTCTATGAAAAAGTGGTATACCTAGATGTAAGTGTATAGATTAGGAATGGGTCGATTCTCGATTCCACCGATTCTCGGTACTGGAATTGGCATCGAGTCGATTCCGTGAAAGTTGATTCCGATTCCATCGATTCCGAGTACGGCCACCACCAATCTCTGCAAATACGTTCGGTACGCCGATTGCCACGGCCCCGGTTTATATTTCCTTGTTATATTAGTCGTTACATCCCATTTCATTCCAGTACGAAGTATTTTTAGAATCTACAATGCACCAAAGTAATAGAGTAGCCGAAGTAGCCGTACTGTTTCTTCTATCCGTTAGTAGCGATTACTTTGTGTGTTTGTAAACTAGGGATGGGTCAATAATGATACCTATCAACAAAAAACGGAATGTTCATGGAAGAAATTAACGCCCGAACACAATTAGCAGTAATTTCATGAAATATAGGCGTTAAAACGTAATTTAATGTACCACAGTGAGTTTTCACGAAATGTGATGAAACCTGAATACAATTAGGCAAAATGTATGAAATATCAGTTAACCCTCAAAGTGGCAGACTGCAGTTTCTCGGGCGCAAATGCAACCCGCTCGAACCTTAGCGAGAATTTACATATATTTGCATAATCGATAATTTAATTCACTTAAAATCATGCAATTGTAATAAAACTGGCACCATTGGAAAGGAAATGAATTAAACTTTAATTTTTGTATTTACAACTTTTTCGTATAACGTATATTTACATACGTAATCATCGTTTTAAAATATGCATATTGGGCGACAGCTATTTTCGCGCGCGAATCTGCATACAATTGTAATGTTATTTCCCACTTCTTCAACGGGCAACACCATCTACAGAAGTATTTATATCGAAATTATAAAGCTACCATTGGATTCGTCAAGATTTTATCTTTCTAATGGTGCCTTCCAATCAGATGTCACTATTTTACACTATTTATTTCAAAGATTTCTGCAAACCTTGCGATTGGGCAGTTTTTCAACCAATGAAACAGCCCATTTGTCAACCAAGATAAGGCCTACTATATCATATGTGTTGATAGATGTCTTGACACCATTTTGTAGAGATAATACTGACCTTTTTAACGGTGGGAATTAAACTAGAATAAACCAGTTTTTTGTCTGTCTAGACAACAGTAGAATATACATATCTGGTGAGATCGCCAAGAGCGTTTTGTTCCCATGCAATTCACATGACCCGTCTTATCTAGTAAGCGAAGTTCCATTAGATTGATGTTATTTTGTTATTCAAATAAAGATAATTCAAACACTTTTGGGAACTAAGAAAAGACAAATATACAGTTCGTTTCTTTGATTTATCCTCTACAATTTGTTATAATAATATTTCATTTCTGGGCAAAGCATATATTAGTAAATTACGTTTTAAACTAAGCCTAGATTTGTTAGCAGTCTTGTATTTGGAACATAATACTGTTTTTTCAAAATAAGAAATTTGAAATTGATAAATGTTTATATGCAGTTCTATTTAGAACTAAATTACGAAACTTTTTTATGCTTACGAAAAAATTACAAAAAATGTTTACTACTTGTTATGTAGGCCTAAAGTTGAATTTTTTCCTTTCGTTACTGAACATTTTTTGTTTCTTGAGCTAATAACTTTTACAATTTCAAAAGAAACTAATTTTTAATGGTATATTTGAATTCTTTGAAGTTTCTTCTACAAAAATGCTATTGAACACTTTTGGATTGGGGTTCACTTACTATTTTTGGCAAATTTTTAAAAATATGCTTGCAAAACGCTATAAACGGTCTTTTCAATTTTAGCTTTAACGATGCCAGTTCTAGGGCGTCATAACATAATTTAAGTACCACAGTGAATGTCCCCAAAAACAATCGATGGCCAAATACAATTTGTGCCAAATTTATGCCATTGGTGAAATATTATTTAAAATAAAATGACGAATGTCCGCAAAAGAATGCGATGTTCGAATATTATTAGCGCTACTTTTATAAAACGCCGACATTTGATCGCAATTATACAACAGCGTATGTCCGCGAATAAACCTACTCCCGAGAACAATGGAATGTCCATATAAGAAATTGTTACCCAAATACAATTAACCTAGTCCAATTTAATAAAAACAATGCGTTAAAACATAATTTAAGTACCACAGTGAATGCCCGCAAAAAATCGATGCCCGAACACAATTTGTGCCAATTTTATGAACATGAACTACCATTGGTGAAATATTATTTAAATTAAAATTAAATTACGAATGTCGTCAAAAAAATATGACGCCAAAAATTATTAGCGCTAATTTTAGAAAACCCCGGCGTAAACCTTAATTTAAATTACAACGGTTAAGGTCCGCGAAAATGTAATTTAGATGATAGTTCTAAAATTCGGAAAAAGTGGAAATTAAATGTAGCGATTTTCGGTAATGAATGACAAGTAAAACAAAAGCATTCCGTCGGGACTACTACAAAAATCATAAATCACGAGTAACGTAAGTCCTAAAAATGTCCAAAATGTTTTACCCGACCTAAAACAAATAGCATTACTACTTAAAACTTTTGTTACTGATCTATAAAATGTGTTAGTTTTCGTCACAGTAGACACCCTAATTCTATAGACATGATAAGAAACGAAACCATAACTGGTTGACCTTGAGCCTACCTGACTTGATTTCTTTTGTACAAATAACAGCCTACGCATAACAATTGCCTAAACATTTTACTGGGGAAAATGTCTACATACATCAAATTAAGAATGTTTTGCATTTTCCCCTACTGATATTTATTTTATATGGTTTTTCTGTTCTTAAGTTATCCTTAAATAGTTAAACCCATACTCTTTAATAGTATATTTATTTACAAGCCCGGTAAATGTGGTTTTTCCGTGCGAGCATGATATTTACCGGGTGAGGCGCAGCCGAGTGCGGGATTTGCATGTACAAGCACGGAAAAACTTACTGGATGAATTACGTACGATATTTATCATTATACTACACCGAAAAAGCAACATATTTTTAATCAAAACTTTTCTATTTTCATTAAAAACAAACATAAAACCAATTAAACTTGTTTGATTTTTCTGTTATATTTCCATTGACCAAATCAATCAGCTGTTTACATAACACTTATGTTTATTCTTATTTGTAAAATAAGCTGGAGAACGGTAAAATCAGCTGTTTACTTAAAACTGATACGTTTATTTTTATTTGTAAAATCAGCTGGAGAACGATAAATTTACTGATCCCTTCACAGCTGATTTTACAGTATTGTGCATAGAAAATAAGGACTTGCATGTCTGTGTTTTTTACGCCTAAGTGCACAGGTATAGAAAACAGCTTTTCGGTGCAGTATAATGAAAGAAATGTATACATTTTTTAATGAATCCAAATCGGCAGTTTTATGTAAGTTCCTCTTAGTTCAATAACAATATTAACAAATAACATTAAAGTCAAAAAACCATGTTGTTAAAAATTAAATAAACAATGTTTACTTCCCTTTACAATTATGATAATTGGAATCGAGAATCGGGAATCGATTTCTTGGAATCGGAATCGATAAATTTGAGAATCAACTCATCCCTAGTATAGATCTTTGATTTTATGATGATTTTGAGATTTAGGGACCATGAAATAAAAAAACTAGGTAGATATTTTTTGGAAGTCCTACCATGGTGATTGCAATTATTGGCGTTCTTCGATGTCTACCTAAAAAGGGAGTCCGTGGAACAATTTTAGTTTGGCTAGGTGTCTGTGGCCATATGTTAATTGGGAACTACTGGTCTAGACTACAAAGTAAAACCTAACCCTTTCAAAAGTAATTACTTCATGAGCTCTCGTTTGCAGAGGAGTGACTTCTAAAAGCTGAAAATATCTAAAAGAGTAAACAAATATTTCTGAATTCGTGAAACCTCAAACATATGTTGTTATTGTGATAAAAAATAAAATGGGCAAGTTTGAACTAAAAACGTAAATTAATTCACAAATTAAATCTTCTTATATGTATGAAAATCTTCAAAACAAGGGTATTTACACAACGGCACATTGCAATTAGGGCACTGATAGATTGTGTCCTTTTACTTTTTCTCTATTATTGTTATATTGTAGCGTACGTAGCATCGCTTTTGAAACATCCTTGTTAGTCAGAAGCAGCTGAGGGATGTGGGGCCCTGTCGGGATGCATTGAAAGATCGTCACCGCTCGATACTACTGGTCTCGGGATAATAGCCCTTTCACTTCTCGGTGTGCAATGCATTTCAAATATTTGTCTTATGAAAACTTTTATAATTGGGGAGCTATACAATTATATGCTGAATACACACGTACACATAATAAACACAATGATATAGCATATAAAATATGAAATAAGAATAAATGGCCACCATTCTGATTTCGAACAATAAATATAACTCAGCATATTTTACTACAAATTATAGCCCAAACACCTGTGGCTAGCTACTAGTGTAAAGATGATTGGTTTTAACTATTTACCTAGGTAGTAGTGCACAAAACACCTGTGCATCCTTACAGCTAGATGATTGGCCATAAGACAGTTTTGAACCAGTAGACAGTGGATCATTTGTTCCTAAACAGCAAACCATTCCCTCTAATGCACCTCCACTCTCAATAAAGGGTGTTACTCTCCCCTATTCCGCTCAGACATTCCAGTGACTTTGCATCAAAACTATTTTGTGTAAAGTGTCTTGAAAATTATTGAAAGTGGTAAAATTAGGCAACTACAAATTAAATTCCAGAACGTCACCACTCCTTTTGTAATAAATGTAGGCCTACCTGACATCGTAGAATGTCATTATTATTTAAGTGCAATTTGCTGTACTGTATATATTCATTAAAGGGTTAATAAGTTTCAAATATGAAATTACAATATAGGCCTTGTGATTTGAAAAACAAAAACAAAAGTCTCAGCTAATTAAAATATACTTAAATTTTCAGTTTCAAATTTTATGATTGTTTTGATCTGTAATTGCTGACTCACTGCTTAAATTTGTTTGTCATTTTGATTGTTTCCAGATGCGGACAGAGCTCGTAAGCACGGGATGGAAGAGTTTATTTCAGCTGATCCGTGCAAGTTCGATCACGCATCCCTATTCAAGATGTTGCAAACCCTAACTCTTGATTACAGATTAAACGATCCATATTGCTCTCTGGTAAGAACAAAAATATTAACCTTTTGCTGTCCATAAGCGAACTCAGTCTAACATAACTAATTTGCCGATTTGCTATATACTACATACGTTTTATAGTGATTCCTATGTTCTAAATCAGTTTAAAATCTATCTTTCGGTCTATGAGACTTCAACATAGGTAAAAATGTTTAATAACCAGGAACATATTAATATGGGCTGTAGAAAATTTCTTATTTCTCTTTTAAATTGAACAGCTGATTCAACTCGTGTTTTGTAGTTATTTTGCGATTTTTCATAAGGTATTTTTTACATAATGAATATTTATATTTTGTAGTTTTGTAATGCTCCTTCAAGTAAATTAAATGTGTTGTATTATGTTTTGTAAATAATTTAGTTAACACTTTTGATTTGCTGTTTATTTTTTATTGTGAAATGCATCAACAAAGTTGTCAGAATTTAAATATTGAAGAATGAGAATGACGATGATCTTCTTCTTCGTCAATGACTTTCTAGCACAAAAGTGCCCATATCTTTTTATAAAACACTTCAAAATATTATGAAACACTACTATGTTGTCATACAGAGTGAGCAAAATAAAACAGATGCCCAAAAATAATAATAAAATGAGATAATAATAATTCATTACTTGCATTTATAATTTTTTGTTTATGGTATTATTGAGCAAAAATTGTTTTCAGTTTTACTAGACTTGGTGGAGCAGATATTTTCACTGTAGAGCTATGTTGTCACAACTTCAATAAATTTTGTTTGTGAAAGATTCGAAGAGAAATATCTTCCAAGTGATGTTCCTTTTATAGATTCAGGTTGTAGATAACAGGTAGATAATCGGATGTTGTCGCTGACAAAGTTAACCTTATTGGATTGAGTTACTACAAGTCAATGTTGGTTGATAACAGGTTCTGTTGCTAGTGCGTTGAGAAAGAGAAAGAACCAATTGTACTAACATCAGATGTTGTCGCTGACAAAGTTAACCTTATTGGACTGAGTTACTACAAGTCAGTATGGTAGATAGATCATCCGACCAATATACAGATGTCTATTTAAGGCTGTATTACAAATATTCTACTCAACTGACTTCAGAAGAACTTTCATGATCAGTCTCTCCTTCAAATTTACGGTACTGGAAACAAGTATTATCTGTTATGGGTGGACCTCTAGACTTATTGCTATGCGACTTTTATCTCAGGAGGTGATGAAAAGTGAAGGTCTAACAGAAAACCCCTCTAACTTTAAATTATTAGTGTTTTGTTATGTTTTACAGGAATATGTTTTAGTATTTTAGTTATTAGGAAT
>JAGFPH010001526.1:227428-243891 GCA_018207615.1 Philaenus spumarius | reverse complement strand
TGTTATGTTTTACAGGAATATGTTTTAGTATTTTAGTTATTAGGAATAGTATTTTGAATGTTAAGGTTTTGACCAGTAAGGCAGACAAGGAAGTACGGTATAAACATGGAAATTGTAGCGAGGTCGCGCGAAGAGTTCGTTAAACGCGGAACACGGAACTCGCTTTGCTTTGGTTTGTTTTAAGATGACAACAAGGAAGCTAGACGGGTTATAAAGTATAATCCGAATCTAGAATCGGGGCCAGAGGATTGTGGTCGTTGGACCAGAGTGGGTTGGTCGATAGGCCAGTCTGTTAAGGTGTTGGGCCGGTAGCTAGGCCAGTCTGTTGTTATCGCGTGTGGCCGGAAAAAGTTGGGCCGGTTCGTCGTGCAAAGTGCGGCCAGGAAATCGGGACTTGGAATTCAGCTCGAGGTTTGGACCATCGAGATATCTGTGAAGACATCAAACTAAGTGAGCAAACCAAAGTATTTCAGTCTATAGTTAGAGTCACGTATTATTCAGAGTTTTGGGATCATTCAGATAAAAGTAACACGCTTTAGTTTGCCAATACCGTAATCCAGTCTGTCTTATAAAGGTCAATACCTAGTATAAGAGATGTACGTAGCATAAGTGTAGCTAATGTGAGAAATTGTGTGTTATCTATAATTGTAAAGGCGTACAAATAAATTAATGTTAAAATAAGTATTTCCACTGAACCGCTGATGCATTATTGTTATTGATCTGTACCTATGTTGTTAACATATTGAAGTAGAGTTTGAACCCGGGTGTTAAGGGAACAAGAAATCTTACCCCTATCAGTTTTTAAGTGTTTTAATTGTTCTGATGATGTATGACAGATAGGCCAAACAGCTTTCAACTATTGATTGTTTACATAATTGCTCAGGCAAGTAATAGTACATACATATACTATATTAAACTTTAGAAGCAGTGAAGTATAACATAGGACAAGAGAGCATTCCATTTCAAGAATTAAGGAAAGTTTGTATTATCTAGATTTGATGCGGTCAACTTTGCTGGTGGCCACTATTTTGAATGAAAATACATTAAAAATTAAAAGTAGCCTACATTACAAAGCAGTTAAAACCTTTTGCTCAATAACGCTATTATAAAAGTAAGTAATTTATTATTTTGTCTTTTTTATTTCTTGAGCCGGTTTTATTTGAACCGCCCTTATTTGCGAGATAGTTCTATTCTTTCTACATTGACTCTATTAACAATGGTTACCTTTATTTCAGGGTTGGTTCAGTCCGGGACAAGTTTTTGTACTGGATGAATACTGTGCACGATACGGTGTCCGTGGTTGCTACAGACATCTATGTTATCTAAACGATCTTCTAGATAGAGCCGAGAAGACCATCATGATAGACCCGACTTTAATACATTATAGTTTTGCATTTTGCGCCAGCCATGTTCATGGAAACAGGTTAGGGTATAAGTGGTGTCTTATATATGAAATATATTTTTGTATTCTGTTGTTTGAAGGGAAATACAAAAGTAGTTTTACTATATCTGATAACTAACCCCTCTAGGTCTGGACTTTATTGATCGAAATATTAAAAAATATGAAAATAAATATTGGTTTAGCTAAAAATCTTAACTTAGTGTAATATATTAGAATTAATGAAAGTACTTTACACTTGACCACATAACATTCAACCATACAACACATGACCACGCAATACTCAACCACTCAATATTTGAACACACATATGTTTTGAAAACAATTATAGCTGAGTAAGTGCCTATGCTCAAAACCTAAAAGTTTTCAAAACATACATCACAAATTATCAAATTAAAGAGTTCTTAGGAATGAATCAAAAATATAAATCAAAATTTGTTATCTTAGTTGAACACAAAGGGGTAATCGTGCACTCTCAACCCAGCAGGTCAAACCAAGATGGAGAAATAAATAATACATATTACTAAAAATTAAATTTACACTAAAAACAATCAAATTGATCCCTTGTGTTTTCAGATTAATTTGAAGAAAAAAAGCCACCTGGAGAACTTAAGTTAGTTACTATTTGAACATTTTTTTGGTTTAATTTATAGGCAGTAGCGACTTTTGGCCCCTCTCTGCAGGCGCCCATGCACGGAAACTAATGGCATATTTAACACATTTGTGATACACATGTTCTCCAAAAAAACTCTTTATGAAATATTCCCAGTTAAAGTCACTGGCTAAACACCCAACATATACACAAATGTTATTGAAAGTATAATTTTACCTTACCTGTAATGTCTACCCAATCCTATCTGATTCCAGGTAAGTTTATAACTACATTAAGATTTGTTATAATATTCCAATCCGGGAACTAACATAGTGGAAAAGAATAATAATAACAATCTAATATATACAAATTAATATTTGTACGTCTTCTATGCAGTCCTATACCATTCATCCGATTACAATGAAACTTTGGTGAGTTGTGTGCGGTTTCTGACCAAAAATAATAAATAAATATTAATTATAATTTAATTACATTAAAATATAGATAATGACTCACGAATAACTGAATCCATTAATCCCTTAAAGGATACTTAATATTATTGTGTATAAAATATTATTGAAGAAAATAAAAATTTGATGAAACACTGAATTACTACAACGTTAATGATTATTTTAGTTATTGGATATTCTTTATATTAGATATTTTCGGAATTGGATATTACTCCTAGAAAAAGTGACATTGCAACGCACATCCAGTAAATAATAAAACACTCTCAGAATAATAAAAAAAACTTCTGTACCATTTTAAAAAGACTGGCCTGTACCAGATGTAGTACTAAATATTTTGAGGACATTACAGTTTCAGTACAAGTACAATTTTTTATGTAGCACACATAATATTAGTGTGCCTACACTGAAGCCAGTTGGCGAAAGTAGCGAAACAATTTATTTTCTTCTTTTTAAACAAAATTAGTTTTTTTCTTATTTGAGTTTAAGTTTTCACCTATGTCTATTCTTATTCCACTAATTAAAGGTTAGGTTTCTGCTGTTTAGAACTGAGAATGTTGTTACGGGAGAAACATACAACTAACAACTCGCTTGATTTATTTGTGAGATGGTTTATGTCAACGAATCGAACCATTATGTAAATAACATTCAACACTGGCTAAGATAGAAACCAATAAATTTTAAATTACACAATTTAAGGTGACTTTTTATTTTTTTTTCTCCAAATTGAAGTATGTCTCCAAAAATTTTAATTTTTGAGTATAAGTATCCAAGTCAATAACGATATGATTAATAAGTTATAATGTACTTACATTGTCTATGACTTATATTTTCATTTCTTTACGCCTTTCAGGGCTTATGACTCATTATCAGATCTTTACCTAAACTTGAGAAAAACTCAACTTTCAGTCAAATTTGCTATTTGACACAGTGATGAAAATCCAAGATAACAAATTAAATAAGCGGGGTTAACATCCATTCTCCAGTCTTCCTTCGAACATCGAGGTGCGCGGTCATTGAATGTTTGTGTAATGTAATGTACATGTTTTTAGTGTTGTTATTGTTTTAACCCTTAAAGCGCTAAGCTAAAACATGGGCTACCGCTCATTTACAAAAAAAATAAAAAAATAATATTTTCTCAATGTTTTTTTTAAATTTAGATTCTCAGGGTTAAATAGTACACATAAAAAATATCCAACTAATTTTAAACTTTAAAAAAATATTTTTTACAAATTAAAAAAGTAAAACCAAACTTTGCAAAATTTACAATAAGCCTCTTCAAAAACAAAATACATACAAGCAATACTTTTACTAGTCAAAAAATAAAATAATTACCGTACTAAATTCTTACATATAAAAAGAAAACTAAATAAATAATAATAAACATATCTTACAAAGAGATTGCACACAAGAATACATTTTATATAGGCTACAGAAATCGAAAAACATAAAGAAGGAATGTAGTAATTCTTGTTGCCTAAAAATAAAAATTTACTAAATTGATTGTTGTTTTATCAATATTACACATAAAAGTCACACTCATATTCATTTTCAGTAAAACTTTGGAATAAATATCATTAAACTCACAGTACAAATACAACAAACAGCTGAATGAAACAGTTTGCATCTATAGGCGTAAGCCGCGCTCAGAACACAAGCGATAGTAGATTAATTTGCTTTGGCGACAGAACACAGAGCGATAAGAAGTCACAGACTCTGCTTATATTTTTTATTTGGTCTAAACATACTCAAAGAACATCAATCTGTACTCTATTTTAGGTTTCGTGAACTATGGGATCATCTAAGCATGTTTTTGTGCTTTTGCGTCTAAAGGCGTTAACCGCGTTTAGAGAATGGGTCGTGCCGCCTATAAAGGCGCTAGCCGCCCGTTAAGGGTTAATGTTTCACAACCTCAAATGAGTGAAGATCTGAAAATGTGAAATAAACCCGGAAACGCGTAAAGAAAAGAAAATAGAAGACCCAGTCGTTGTAAGTACTTTATAACTTGCTTAATCCTTTTAGTACTTATTGTAATCACCTTTAAAGGAAATATGTTTCTTTTATACATCATACTCTCTTCAAGAAATCAGAAAAACTAACAAATTGAATACAAAGCGCTGTCTAACCTAAGGATTATCATGAAATAAAGTCAATTAGAATACAAAGTGCCACCTAACTTAAGGATTATCATGAAATAATGGCAATTAGAATACAAAGAGCCATCTAACATAAGGAATATCATGAAATAATGGCAATTAGAATACAAAGT
The DNA here is from genome assembly GCA_018207615.1 of Philaenus spumarius. Taxonomy (NCBI): domain Eukaryota; kingdom Metazoa; phylum Arthropoda; class Insecta; order Hemiptera; family Aphrophoridae; genus Philaenus; species Philaenus spumarius. Next base: position 239,164 of record JAGFPH010001526.1, on the reverse strand, counting down.
GCCATCTAACTTAAGGATTATCATGAAATAATGGCAATTAGAATACAAAGTGCCATCTAACCAAAGTATTATGTAATAATGTCCATTAGAATACAATATGCCATCCAACCAAAGTATTATCATGAAGTAATGTCAATTAGAATACAAAGTGCCATACAACCAAAGTATTATCATGAAATAATGTCAATTAGAATACAAAGTGCCATCTAACTCAATTATTATCATGGAAAATGTCAGTTAGAATAAAACTGCCATCTAACCAAAGTATTATTATGAAATAATATCAATGAGAATACATAGTGCCATCCAACCAAAGTAGTATCATGAAATAATGTAAATTAAAATACAAAGTATCATCTAACCAAAGTAATATCCTGAAATAGTGCCAAATAGAATATGAAGAGCTATCCAATCAAAGAATTATCATGCAATAATGTAAATTAAAATATAACATCTAACGCAAGTATTATTATGAATTAATGTCAATTAGAATACAAGGTGCTGTCAACCAAAGTATTATCATGCAAAAATATAAATTAAAATACAAAGTCCCATCTAACTAAAGTAATATTCTGAAATAATGACACATTTTAACAGTATAGGCGTGACTCATGGTTTAGAGTTAAAATTATGCAAACAAAAGGCACTTTACAAGCATTCACAGTGGATGTTTTGTTTAGCAATTATTATATATTTCATTTTGTGTTAATTGTATAGATCATATAGTAATTAGTTGTTAAAACATTATGTTTACAGTTTAATACAATAGCTTTCAACAGATAGTCACAGATTTATAACAGCACATATTGTTAAGTTTGATTATTCATAATTATTGTTTAAATCTTTGTTCGGACTTAGACACTTTCAAACACATGTAATGCATGGTTTTCTGTGAGTTGGACATTACTTATATTTCTTTTTAATTTTTTGTGTGCAATAAGTCTAAAGTATTTATTACATTATTAATATAGGTGTTATAAATAAAAATATTTAGTACTTATACAAATAAAGGCTAAGGTTTTGACAATATAGCATAATAAACCTTTGTTTTAGGTAATACATACAAGTTTACAATAAGCATTATAAATATATATATATATTAATCAAATTCAAAATAATCAAATAAATACTCAAAATAATTTTCTGGGCTAAACTCTATCACGTTGGCTGCTGAATGGTGATTCTTTCAACTAAAAACTCATCACTTACTAACCAGTGTAATATCAGTTATATTTAAACCCTCAAATTGGCAAAAACTACTACTTATGGTACATATAAAGCTGTACCACGGGGCCCCCAAAAGATAAAAAAAGATAATAATAAACTGTTCTAAAGGAGGACGTATATTTTCATTTGAGTACTTATACGTCAAAATGATGTGTACAAAAACAAATGTAAATAGTCTCTTGTCAAGTCTTGACATGTTAAAGTAGTATCTTATCAAAAAACATTATATATATAGTGTTACTGATACGTATTTTCGGTAATAAAAAATAAATATACGAGATCTGTCTTAAACGTTCGGTGAATGTTATGATAAAAACATAAAAATAAAATGTACATTAGAAGTACCTTTATTGGCTTTCAAAATATTCTCCACCAAACACAATGCACTTCTGACAACGTTCGTATAGCGCCTCAAAACTGTTGGAGAAGTCTTCATGTAGAATCGTTTTCAGAATTGCCGTCACTTGGTTCTGAATCTCATCGAAGTCCGCAAACCGTGATCCCTTTAAGGCCTTCTTAAGAAGTGGGAATTAAAAAAATCAGCAGGCCCCAGATCTGGAGAGTACTTTGGGTGTTGCAAAACTGTCTCGTCACGCTGAGTCAAAAATTGGCGTACAATGATACTGGTATGCAATGGTGCATTGTCATGCAGTAACAACCAATTTCCGGTCTGGAAAATTTGTGGCCTAACACGCCGGATGCACTGCAACAAACGTTTGAGAACCTCCAAGTAGAATGCGGCATTCACCGTTTGGCCAGCAAGAACGAATTCCTTCTTTGTCAAAAAATGTAATCAACATGGTCTTCACTTTGGATTTTTCCACGCGGCTTTTTGTTTGTCGCAGGGAAGAAGGTGACCGCCATTCTCTTGATTGTCTTTTTATTTCGGGGTCGTACTGGTAACACCAAGCTTCGTCTCCTGTGACAATGGAACCCAGAAAAGTCGGATCCCGGTCATACATATCGATGAAATTGCCACTTGCCTCAAAACATCTTGCTTTTTTATCATCTGTTAGGATTTGTGGCACAAATCGTGAACAAATCTTGCGTTTGCCCAATTCTTCATGGACGATGGCCCCCACTGTGTTTTTGCTAATACTAATTTCTTATGCTATTATTCGGAGTCAATCGCCGATATTTTGTTAGCATCGCTCGCACACGTTCAATGTTTTCCAGCGTCCTGCTTGTGGATGGTTGTCCCGAACGCGGTTCGTCCTCCACTGATATTTTGCCATTGCAAAAGAATGGAAACCAATTGTACACACACATTTCCTACTCACAGCGTCCTGTCTGTACACTTGCACCAACTCATGGGTTTCTGTCTCCTTTTTACCCAATTTGAAGAAGAACTTAATGTTGTGTCATTGCTCCATGGCTTTTCGATGCACACTACTCGGATCACTCTGTTGTAATGACTGTAAAAGTACTACAATAGAAGCCTTGCGCAATTCCCGACAGATGGGAGGTCCAGACATGTTCATACCTGCGTAAGCATGCACGCGCTCTGTTTCAAGCGTTGAATACCGATATATTAGACCTTTCACTGAACTTTTTAGGCAGACTTTGTATATCTATTGTAAGGTTTCAAAATGGTGTACAATTTCTATAATTAGTGTTTTTTTGTATAGTTTTTACTTTATACACTGCATATTATGTTCTGCTGAATTATAAATATCAGGCGTTGTAGCTGAGAGATACCTGACTCCGAACTTGAGGTCCATGGTTCGAATCCGGAAGGAGAGGGTGGTTATATATGTACATCTAAAACTAAAAAAAGTTGTTTTTTCAGGTGATGATGCGTTGTGCAAAACTGAAAAAAAGTTATTCAATTTTGTGAATATACTACTTATTCCTAAAAAAAAAAGTACATTAAGTAAAATATGAAAAAGTAACATTGGTCAAAATTTATGAATTTAAAAATATAATTTGCAGTTGAATATTCCATTTAGGTAGTCATTAACTAATACCATTTATTTAAATTGCTATCTGGTAAAACATTAGGGGAGTAAGGTTGGGGGGAGTGGGTGTCGTTTTTATCACATAGAATTGTTAATTATATTCTTTTTGTACATCTCATTTTTGTATATGTTATAATAAAGTTAGATCTCAGTGTAGGGTACTAATTGAAAATTTATATAGATCTATACATATTTATTTTGCACATAAAATTGCTGCAAAGATTTCTGGATAAAATTATATGTTATATGATGTGCTCTAATATATTTTGCACACAATTTTCAATTCGGGTTCACAGGTCCAAAAAAGCACTGTTCCCAAGAAGAAAGTCAATTCCTTTGAGTGTTAGTAACAAATATAATGGAAAAATCTGAAATATAATAAGTGATTCTATTTTTAAAATGTTCTCCCAGGTTCTAACATTAAAGTTTTACTAATAAACTGAAAAACCTTTAAAAGAAAAAATGTTGCCGTGGGAACAAGTTCTACTAATTTGCATGTAATATTACATTGTATTTTTCTTATTATTGTCTCAACAATAATTTTGTGTAATTTTTCCACTCCTCAAATAAGTAAGCCAGAAATTATGCCTGCATATTTTACTTTGTTTTTTTTATATAGAAACATTTATTAACTTCCTAATAATAAAACCAAAGTGTTTACAGGCTTAAAACTACTGAAATACGTTTCCTGTTGATTGTTAGAAATACTCTGAAAGACTTTTACAACATAATACCATACACTTCCTAAAATTATTCGTAGTAAACAATTTAAAAGTAGTTTCAATTAATTTTAAATTTTGAAGATCCTGCAATATGGTATGTTTTATACAGTGTAATAAAAAGGTCAGTTTGGGGGCCTTATGTTTAAACGGTTTTAGGTGCAAAATTGAAAGTCATAGAAACTTTGTGGGACAATAGCTACCTTTGGAAGTAGAAACTACACCTTCAAGAATAGGGTACATTTTAATAGGCGGCCAACATTTTTTAGTGTAAGTGTACCCTTCCCTCCGATTGGTTATGACATTGTACATTGTTGTTGGTTATGACGTATTCAGTGGTCTTAGACGTTCTTGAACACGTGTTTTCGTAATTATTCCTTTAAGAGAAAACTGCATTTCACCATCGGTGTAATTTATTTTCCATTAATAAGAATGAAGTCCAGAAACTTTTTGACAGTCCTACAGTACTGGATAACACAATTGTCGTGGGCGTTGAACCTTGGAACGACCTTCAACTTTGCCCTCAGTTGACAGGTGCTTCAAGAGATATAACACCTGCTTCAAGGAAAGTTGTACCTGAAGAAGACAAATGTATTTTTTCTACCCAAAACATCATGTTATTTTTAAAATATATCATTTTCAAGTGATTTTATTTGTGTGTTAGTATTGGTTGATTTTGAGGCCCAACTCCCTAACTAGAAAATTTAGTATTTCTGCAAATCCATTTTTTACTTCTATACATTCACTTTTTCATGGTTTTTTAATAGGACATTTTAGTGAACAGTAGACATTATAATCAACATGATAATGATTTACTTCCTAGTTTTATTTTTCCAAACCAGTATGTAGTTTTCATATTATAACATTCATTTTTTTTAAACACATTTTAGTCCTTAATGTTACAGCTTAAAGTTGAACTCGATGTGCCTTTAAAGCAGCAAAGTCTTTTATTATATCAAGGAATCAATCATTTGAAGAAGCTCAGAGTTAGAAACAAATCTTGATAAATTTGAAAGTCTGTCTTCTGTTGAACAGTTTCATAGATAATTCTTTACTCATTTTATGAGACTGAAGGATCTTTCTCCGTTTGATAGTTACATGGCACATTTTATTCAACATATTAATAAATATAATTCTCCCAATTCATAAAATCTGTATCTGGTTCTTTGAGTGCCAAATCTCATTATTTGGGAACTTTCATTTTTTGTATCCCTGGCCCCTGTTGGCCCTTAGCAACTGCCTTGTCTACCTAGTGGGTAATTCGCCACTCTAGTGTTAGTATACGACTAGAAAAATATTTTGTCAACTACAAATTTTATTTAATGTTGGCTACAGTACCTGGAGGAACATAATTTCAAATAACCAAAGTGTGTTAAGCCCATTACTAAAAATTGTTTAACCATATAAAGGCATCTTCAATAACGTCTTCCAAGATGAAATTGATTTCTCTTTTATTATTAAAGTACTAAAAGCCATACTTTTTAATTTAAAACTACAGATGCCCTCCCCTTTGTGACATGTGCGACCACTGTGAGCGAGAAGAATAGTAAATAAACAAGGAGACATATTGTAAAATTTGGCCAGAGTGAAAAAGACATAATGGTTTTTGTAAATAAATAAAATGAGTTAGAGTCAATTAACAAGATTAGTTTAATAATAGATAAATCACATAAATACAATAGCAGACATAAATCATATAAATATAAAAGCAGACATAAACGATATAAATAATGTAATATATACATATATGATGTAAAATACAAAATCGATAAAAGAACAATGTATGAACATTTAAAATAAAATGGTATTAAGACTATACAAAATAAACATATTTCACTTCCTCAAAGACAAAAAGTTTGTATATATAACACAATCATGTTTATGAGATATATCAATACAAGGAGTTATGGAAACTTCAGTTATCACAGTTGGCAGCTCTCTTCCTTCTTCTCATATAACAGTATGGAGTAGTGGTTGTATTTTTGTGGAAGTCCAGAAGTAATCTACAAAAATCGATGATTTTGTTAATTTCGACGAGTATTTTATAGTCTAAAGGCTAAGTGATAATACTATACATATGTTAAACGTATAGGAATAAGTTTTCTTCGTGTAATTAAGTAATTAGAGAAAGTTGAAATTTCCATTCCATGAGGTCGGCGAAGATGCGTGTTTAAGTTGTTAAAACTGTGCAGTGAAACATAAAAAACAGTGTAATTGGGACCATACACAAGTATTAACTATTGTAAACTTCATTAAATTCGAACATTTTAGAACATTTCATAAATAAATTAAATTCAATAACAAATTTTTTTTACAAAACTTTTTGGTCTGCTTAGTCATTAGTATTCTACTGTCATTAGTATTAATAGTTTAATAATGTACCTTTATTGAAAAGACGTCAACTTATATTCCTTTTTCTGTCTTTCCTTCACAGATGACCGGATTCGATCTATTCTTTCAGATCATTATCAAATCATATAATGATTTCAGTTCATTGGAGTTCAGTTTTGTGTTCAGTTCATTGGAACTTCGTTAAAATAAACACATAGCACATTTTAACAGAAACACAGAACACAATCACGAAACATTTATTAAAAAACTCGAAACATGGAATTACTGTCATGAATCGTTCACGTCTGTATAGATTGTAGACATGTCCTACACTGAGCGTTTGAAGGTTATTGTAATCTGTGCCGGTGTATTCAACCCCTCCCCTCTCTTCATCTTCCTTCATCAAGACATATGTTCAGAATGTTTGTTTATTAAATTAAAAATGGGGCTCAAGCCGAATTTCGGTTTGTCGTTCAGCACATTATCGGGTAGTATTTCACATTAGTATTAAGTAGTTTTCAAATTAAATTGTATCTCTTTGGAAATTATTATTAATTGAGATAAATGTTATTTGATATATTATTTTGGATGAATTTTCTTTGTTGTAATACGAATTTTAAGATGTTTCAGTAAATGTTTTAAGTTGTTCAACATAATGCCGTAGATTCATTTATTTACCGCAATCTTGCTTAGGGAGTACTAATCCAGTCATATGTCCCACGGCCGAGAATTAAAATAGTTAATTTATTTGATTAATTCTTCGATATGCTAATACAGAAAATATGACGCCATCTTGGTTCTGTTTAATATAAATGCATAGATAAATGATATGTGAATAACAGATGTAAATACAAAGGTAAACAAACAATGATTTTGAGGTCAGACTGTGTTTTGGTAAAGTTTTGTTTTTTAAAGGGAATTAATCATTGTAATTAGTTTAAAATAAAAGTAAATTGGTATATTTAATAAAGTTTATTAATAAAATTCATATATCATTAGTTTTAAATTCATAAAGTATTTCTTTTATTAACACTTAATACAAAATTCTGTCGTCCCATTTTTTAAAAACTTTTAGTCGATTTATAAATATTTTTGTAACCCTTATGGTTTTACCCTCTTACCATGACCCTCTTTGTGTTTAAATGGCAAAGGTAGCAGTTGTTGTTACACAAGGTTTGTATGAATTGAAATGTTACTTTTGACAAATGAAGGTGCCTTAAACTGACTTTTTGACTACCCTGTATATAACAATAATGTCAAATTTTAAACAATTGTGCTGTTTTAATTTTTTATTTTGTACGATTCGATTTAAAGAACATTATGAATAATAAAGTTACATTTTTCATTTTGTAAAAATTGCTAGAACTTTCCATTACAACACAAATAATAAATGAAAAATTTTACTTATTTATTACAATTTAATGTAATAGTACAGTCAGTTCTTGATGAAACTCCATAACAAAGGAAGAAGTTACTAACAAAATAAAATCCATTTCACAAATATTAGTTTCATTTCTACATTTGTTTCACTATTAGGCTTGCATATGTTTTCATATGTTCACCCAACGGCAAAAAATGTGACACATTAAGCTAAGTTTTGTGAAACTCAAAAATTTATTATTATTATTTTGTTAATAATTTCACCTCTTATATATTAACCAAATGTACATGGGAACTAATATATAGTATGTCCTGAATTTCAAAAAAGAATAAGATGTGTACCCATCTTTTCTTTTAAAAAAAACAGTGAATTATATTGTAAAGATAAAAAATTACAATGGTTCAAGTTTTTAAACTTTTCACAAACTTGCCTCAATGCTGTAAAGTCAAGTCAACACAGTAAACCGTACAGAAATTTTAGTAACACATATCATAAGTTATTATTACAACTCAGTAATATTTAAGATAAATTTGTGTATTATTTTAAATGTCTGTTTATAGGTATTGTCATTTCATACAGATTTATCATAAATAAAAGTGTATTAACTTGTCTGGTGGAGAGTTGTCGGTACGTGAAGACTCATTGTGTGATTTCTTCTGACTCAAACAGTATCACATTTTCATCTAGCAATGTTTATTTGTCCATGTTGCATAAAATCAAACACTTTAAGCTATGCAAATTTAAAATGGGGTATAACGATGTAATTTTTGAAAGTCTGAGGTAAAATAACATAAGGCCGATATTATCAAAAGATTTTATAAAAAAATCTAACGTTTTGAATGTTAAACACTAGTTTTATGACGCAAACGTTGAGGTCGACTGCCTCAGTTTGAAAAGTCCCACTATTTTCAATTCTTTTAACCGGCTTTAATTTTCCTTCATTCGTTATCATAACCCGTTTCCTCTTTGTTGACTTAATACACAATTTATAAAGCTCAGTTCATACACCAAATCTGCACGGATGTTACTATGTGGATAAACAATGTGAACTAATGAAACTGCCAAAATAAACTGACTTAAAATACATGCTTATATGTGTGAGATTAAAAGAAACGTGACCAGACAAATAGGAAGTGCTTGAGGTCAAAGTCCACGCCATTGATTAAGCACCTTCTTTGTTAAAAGGGATCTATGATGTGATAATCTGTTAAGTGACTCAATGCTGGCTTTTAATCTCAAGTTTCAAAACTATGTCAATTTGTAATCACAATTTTGAATCCTTTTTGTCACACATTACCATACATTTTTAACAATGTTAGATTATTTTACATTGCTTGCAAAATTGCATACACCAGGCTAAACAATAATCTATGCTAAGATTTTTACAACACAGTTTCCTCCGTCAAAATCTTTATTTTGTGTTGGGGAAGGAGTTCTCTGAGCAGTCGAAAGGAAAGGAGCCAACCATTTGGCCAACCGATCGACTGTAAATTTTGTTTTGTTAAAGTTATGGGAAGGTCAAAAAAAATTTTAGTCTAAACAGACGTGAGGAATTAACCTCGTTGTTCTATTTTAAGTACCGACAACTCTTCAACTTAACCCTACTCCTACTGTTGATCTAATAATGAACAATGGTTTACCTAGCGCGGAGGTCCTTGAAGACAATACCCCTGTTGTCAGGTTTGTATACACACACTCACTCTAACCTACCTTAGTAACTGTGAATGACAAGTTTACCAGGCAGCTGATAATTTGCTTATACCTGTATAGAAAGCATTGTGGTAGTTAATATTATATAAAATGTACTCAGTTATTGTTGTTGTGTTAGAATACAAATGGTAATATTTTACTTCCCTAATGTAGGTGTTGTAGGATGCTTAATGAAACAGTATAATAAAATACAAGACAGCAATTTAACGCTTGCAATTCATTTAATATAATTTATAAAAGACGATCACAAAAATTAATTTTTTCTACTTGATTTATCCTCAACCTTTCCCAGCCTCTCCGGCTTCTTTTACAATAGATCTTCTCCGTGGTGTTCTTTGTATCATTCACCATTCATAAATTGCTACAATATAACCGTGCTTTGTTCCTCTTAAACCTTTCCCAGCCAATCTGGTTTTTCTTTTGGAGTTCCTGAAGCTATGGTGTTCTGTACAGTATAAAGAATTTATAAAATGATACCACCTAACCCTGCATTGTTTCTCCTTTCCCAGCCTCTCTGGCTTTGATTTTGTTCTCATTGGCTTCTTCATTGTGTTCACTGCAGCATATGGCATCCACAATATTCAATTGTCTGCCCTTGCCTTGATTGTCCTCAACCCTTCTCATCCTCTCTGGGTTCTCTCTCGTTGGACTTTCTCCATGGGGCCCTCCACAACATACTACATTCATAAAATTTTACCATCATAGCTTGATTTCTTTTCAACCTTCCTTCCTTGCCTCTCCGACGTCTTTCTCAGTGGATCTTCTTCATGAGGTTCTCTGCACCATTACATTACATAATACACCCCCAAAATTGTGCCATTTGACTTTGCTTTGATTCCTCCTCAACTTATCCCAGCCTCATCGGCTTCTCTTTTGGTGGACCATTGTGGATCATTGTGCAGGCTTAACCAGTTAAGCAAAAATGTTTCTTCCGAAAACTTAAATTTTCAATGGGTTTAAGCCTGTGGAATTGCTAGACCGACTTTGGTTGTGGATGTTATTTAGCAGAATTTCTTCACTATTTATTAATTGTTGCACTACTAATTGCAAAGGTTTCATTAAATTTACAGTTATACTATAAATAATATTGATGTATTTTAATAAATTCACAATCTCTTTAACTGTACTAGGGCATGAGTTGACTGCACATGGTTCAACCAACACAGACTGCTCAGGTTCAAGTCTATTTGTTGAGGTCCGAATTCATTGTTTTACACTACGTTCTGGTACCGAATTTAATTGAATATTCATACATGCTAGGCAAGTTTCTATCAGCATACCTAGTTCCCCTGAATAGTTCCCTCACGATGCTGGATCAACAACATAGGCCGACCACTGTATTCTACCAAAAACTAATCGCCTGGACAGTCAGAAGTACTTCTACCACAATGCTTGTTGTCCTGCGCAGTTCCAGACAGTTACCTTTTCTTATATGCATGCGAGTTGCGAGCTGAGTAACTTACATAATATAATCTGCATGATTTGCAAAATAATATAGTGTATTTTATTTATTTAGCAAACATTATTATTTGCTCTGAAGTATAATGTTTATACTTTGCTTCTGCAGCCTTCATAAATTAGATGAAATATTAGTTTAACAAATATCTGTACATAATTAATTATAGAATAATTGTGCGTAAATAGGTCTAAATGATTTTAGTTTTTAATTTGTTTTTGTTGATATATTGAAAATTAGTTCCTTATGTATAACCATATTGTTAAATAAGTATACCATAAATGTGGTTATTTTAAATCTAAAATGAGTAAATTTAGTTACTTTGGAGTTTTTCTTTGCCACTTTAAAAAAATAAATTAAACATATATTTAAACTAGAAGTATCATAGTTCTCTATGGATGAAGTATGTTGAAACAAAAAATAAATCTTCTTAATATTTATTTGGCAAAAAGTTTGATAGTTTTTTAAACATGAATTTTTGCCAAAAAATATAACTTTCTTTACATTCAGTGCTAGATATTGTTTGAATGGGAAATGTTCTTACACAGAGTATAAACAGACTTAGACAACTTTAGAACACTGTTCATGTACTGTCATACTTGTCACGGGTTTACCAACATATGTAACTCCTTGGTTTGCCTCATGATCAGGGTCAGCACATCATCTGTATTGTACTTGTCATCAGAGTTAGCTAACAAATGTAGCTCTCAGGTTGCCTCATGACCCTGATCCCTGTAGTCAGTGCATCACCTGTATTGTCATACTTCTCACCAGAGTTCACCAATAAATATAACTCCTTAGTTTACCTCATAATCCTGGTCCCTGTAGTCAGTACATCACCTGTATTCTCATACTTCTCACCAGAGTTAACTCCCTAGTTATCTTCATGATATTGATCGATGTGGTCAGCATATCATCTATATTTTCATACATCTCACCAGAGTTTGCAACCAA
>JAGFPH010001526.1:170798-212211 GCA_018207615.1 Philaenus spumarius | reverse complement strand
CATGCAATGTAGGCTGTAGAGATGGGTATGTAATACTATGAGACCTAAACTGTTTAGATAGGGAATGTAATATGAAAACTAGACTGTAGAGAAATAAGAGGTAATACCATGTTAAATAAATATATGGCAAAAATAAAAAAAGGAAATCCATGCGATCTAATCTGTAGAGATATGGAATGTAATATTATGTAGGCTAGACTGTAAAGCTAGAACAATTAAAGCCGTGGGCACTTGGACTGTAGAGATAGGATAGATAAATATCATGTTAAATAGATGTTAGAATTATTAAAAGGAAATCTATGTGACCTAGTCTGAAGAGATATAAAATGTAATGCCATGTAGCCTGTCAAAATGTGGAATATAATACTAAGTGACCTAGACTGCAAAAATAGGGAATGTAATGTAATGTGACTTAGACTATAAAATAGGGGTTCTTATGCAATGAGACTTATAGACTGCAGAGATGTATAATAAATGCCTGTGTTGCCTAAGTTTTCTCAGAGTAAATATTTATGTTTAGGATTTGCCTTAGTTTTGACTGCCTTGGTAATTGCTAGTTTGATTTCCAAAGTCAATTATTGATTTTTAAAATATAATTTCTTTAGTTTGAGTTCTGTTTGTAGTATTGCTTTGAACACATTTAAGTTTTGTTTTAACCTGCCTGTGTAAGCCTGCCTTAGCCAATACTTGATAAGAACCATAGCACCACCAATATCCGTGTGTTTTTAACATTTTTGAAGCACTAACATTTGTACGTAAGTTAATACATTTATATTTTATTAATTCTCATTATATACAGGGTGTTAAATGATTGAATAGCTGAATAATCAATCTATTCTAGCATTAGTATAATTAACAAGTATTTATAAGACGATGGTGAGAGGGTGTGCAACAGACTCTGTATCCTGTCTTGCCAACTATATCTAGGGCCAATAATGGTTAACTGTTGATTTTGTTGTAACCTTTATCACCTTCAAATGCTGATTTAGGAGAAGTGTTTGAACCTCTAACATCGACCTGGCTGGTTTTTCAACCCTCCGGATGTCCCACTGTCCTTTCGTTGTACTTTTCACTAGTACAGTAATTTATGTTTTTCTGTTTCAATTGGAACATAAACTAACGTTCTGCATGGGTTATTAACTGTTTAATCTGCGTTTGAAAAAAGAGTGGCGTAATGCTCGATGAGTTGTGGGATTCTAATACTGGAAAAACGTTGCCTTTTGGCATCCTGATTTTGGAAAAAAATGTAAAGTTGTATCTTTAAGTCGCTCATTAACACCAAACATTCATAAAAACCGTAAAATCTACCGAATTCCAACTTTTTTTACAAACGATAAAACAATATTGTTTTAGTCTTAATACCCCTGAAGTGTTTCTTTTTAACTCTTTTGTTATGTTTCTTTCAAAAAAATTTTTTTTCAATAGCGTTGTTATGTCACGCATAGTGCCTAAAATTTGGTAAAAGTTACAAAAATCACCTTTTATTACTTTTTTGCTATTGTTTTTTAAATTGCTTGAACAAAATACTAAATCAAAAGTGACAAAAATTGTTTTTTATACTTTCTCTTAGAAGGTCTTGTTTGCTCGTAATCACAGATAGCTGGTAATCAGGATAATAATAATTACATTACAATCCTGAACTCACTACGAGGAGGTGGCTGCACTTCGAGTTCCACCCTGCCCTTCTCATCCTCTCAGCAATGAAGAACAGCTATTTACAATAAATTACATGATCTTGAACTATTTTCTGCTTTTTAATTAAGCTTTGAAGTTAGATTTATGACTTAGTTATAGTATTAAGGATTGAGAAAACAAAGTAGTTCTTATGAATTCATCCCTTGCATCTTCGCCAAAAACCTTTTCTGCAGATTGCGTAATCAGTGTATGCAGTTTCCAGGAGATAGACTAGGAGTGCAAATAGAAGAAGGTATGATTGAAACTTGGCATCACTTTTGACAAAGAAATGGAGAGAGTCTTGGAGACCACATGTCATTATCGTTAAATTCACTAGAAGAGTCATTAAAGAGAAGATGCTACAAAGAAGAAGAGTTAAACACAATTTTAATACAAAGGATATTGGCATTACGGAAGGACCTGCTGATATAATTTATATGGTCGAGAGTTTTAGTCAAGCAAGAAGGCATGTAATCAAGGCAGTGCGAGAATTGCAGAAGAAGAAAACTTTCCGTTTTGTCTGGGTAAGAAATGGTAATATGTTAGTACGGCCCGAGGAAGGTGTTAAGGTTATCAATGTATTATCAATGGACCAAGTTGTTGACTTGCAGAGGATGCAGCTACTCACTCATCCCAGACTATGGATACCACAACGTGAACTCAAGTAACTTCTTTTGTTTAAGCAATAGAGACTCGCATAAAAACTTTTATTATTTTGTTTTAAGTATTTTTCAGGTCTTATGTTTGCTGTATATTAGCCTAAATCTAAATATTGTTGTGTGCCTGGTCCCAATTATATCGGATAATCGAGGTTCTACTGTGTTGTAAATTCACTACTGGGTTTTGACAACATAACACCAGTTTTAAATAAGTAAAATTTAAATTATTTGTTAGATATCCTTGTCTACTTATTAATCTCAGCTTTGGTTTCGGGGAATTTCCGGAAATATTAAAGTCAATATTAAAACCCTTGTACAAAAAAGGTGATAAATTAAACCCAACTAACTATCGCCCTGTAGCTCTCCTTTAAATTTCTTCTAAAATTCTGGAAAATATCGTAAAAAAAATGATTAATTACTTTTCTTGAGAAAAATTATTTCTTTAGTAATAGACAGTGTGGTTTAAGGAGCAACTAAGTACGGATAATGCCTTACTAAATTTTATGATTTAAGTATATGACGGTATTGTATTTATTCTTTTACCTTTGACAAAATACATTTTATATGGCAAGCGTCATTATGTTTCAGGACATTTAAAATATTACATAAATAATAACATACATATCAGTTAAAACTAAAATCTATAATATACAGTACTAAAACAAAATAACTAGTGATACCGTATTCATATTTAAATGTGACAACAATAATACTAATAATTCAACAAAACATTCATTTTTCCCTTTTTGACAACTTTATGCCTCTTAAAATCAATTTTATAAATTAAAATTACAACATTTCAATAAAACCTAGATTCATAAAATTATGATAACAAAATATGGCTGATCGAGCTTTTCTTTGCAAAGAAGATATTTTAAACATTTTTATGAGTCAGATTTTTATGACCTTTTAGAGTCAAGTGATTCTCAATTATGTAATAACACCTACTCATCAGAATGATAGGCCTAATTTACAAACTGTGGATGGTTTGCCTACAGAAGGGTTTCAATAATAATTTCCCAATATAATACCTATCAAACATATATAAAAAAAAAAAAAACACCTTCGTCATTCAGTAGATGGCAGTCCCATGAACTCCTCTATAGAATAAAAGATGTCCTACTTCAAGTAGCTTAACATTTCCTTTTTAAATGCCTTTTCCTCTGTCATTGCCTTAACTTAATGTGGAAAACAGTTGTGTAGGATGGCCCCAGAAACTGCTGGTGACTTTGAAGTTTGAGAAACCCTGTGTTTTGGATAGAGATGTGTCGATACCAGATTTTTCGATTCTCGATACCGATACCGATACTTTGAAAAATCGATTCTCAATTCCCGATACCGATACCTAAAAAAAAAAAAAAAAAAAAATAGCGAAAAAAAAAATAAATAAAATGACGAATGTCCGCAAAGAATACGACGTCCGAATATTATTAGCGCTAATTTTAAAAAACGCCGGCGTTAAAAATAATTTAAGTACCACAGTAAATGCCCGCAAAAAATCGATGCCCGAATATAATTAGTACCAATTTTATGAACTACCATTGGTGAAATGTTATTAAAAATAAAATGACGAATGTCCGCAAAAGAATACGACGTCCGAATATTATTAGCTCTAATTTTATAAAACGCGGCATTCAAACGCAATTTAATATACAACAGCGTATGTCCGCGAAAAAACAATCAATTAACCTAGTCCAATGAAAAACACGTGAGAGTTTCAGTAACGAAATGGCAGAATGCGTTGCAATTTAAAATAAAACAAGTTTCTTATTTTTCGGAATAATTTTGTTTACGGCTGACTAGGATTGCGTTACTCGGAATATCATATGATTTGTTTCTGAACGTTCAATTCGGATAAGTTCAGAAATAATCGGAACTTCAATCATCGAAAATTTGATTCGACGGCGTCCGTTTAGTCCCGCCGAAGTCTGAACAACTTGTTAGAACAAAGTACTGTAATATCAAGTTAATAACGCTGTGTGTAAATACTTACAGTATTCAGTTTTAGTGCAGTGTTTTATTCGTTTTTTTTTATTAAATTTAAATATTGCGTCGATTTGTTCGGGTAGTTAAATTGTGCAGGCCTACTCACTTACGAAGGGCTGCCAAGCGCTCGGCTGACTCAACAGCCGCCGCTGTTCCGTTGAGCGCCCAATCTCCCTGAAGTCTACAACTCGGCTGATTATGCGAGTAAAAACCTTTAAATTCGGAATTACGTGCACGACGTGCAGTACTGTAATGTACTTATTTATTTACAGTACATTTCCGCTTTCGGATAATCAACACTATACTGAATTAACATATTAATTTGATTAAGTTTAGTTAGTTGAAGATATGTGGAAACTTAACCGGAGTAGGCTAGTCTTTTCAGCAATGACATCGAAGTGTGGCAATATTTTATAATAGACATTGAAAGTGATGGACTTTTGTCTGTAATTTAACTTAGCTGAATGCTGAATACTTGTATTTAATTATCTGTACATAAAATACTTAATCATTTCAGTATTCAAATTAAATCTTATACTTTATTTTTAAATTCTTGTTAAATTCCTTGAATAATAAATAGAACCGATTTGACTCTAGAACCGGGAACCAAAAAAAAATGGAACCGACCCATCTCTAAATAAAAAGTAAAACAAAGGAATTCCGTCCGGACTCCCATAAAAATCATAAATCACGGGTAACGTAAGTCCCAACAAGTTTTACCCGACTTCAAACAAATAAAATTATTACTTTAAAGTTTAAATACTTTTGTTACCGATCTATAAAATGTGTTATTTTTCTTCACAATAGTCACCCTAATTCTATAGACACGATAACAAACGAATCCATAAGTGTTTGACCTTGAGCCTTCTCTAGACTTCTTGTGTACAAATAACAGCCTACGCATGAATAAAAATAAAACAAGAAGCGTTTACTTATGAAAGGAAACAATTGACTAAAACATTTTACTGGGGAAAATGTCCACTTACATAAAATTAATAATGTTTTACATTTTCCCTACTGATATTTATTGTAAAATGCTGAATTGAGTTAAAATACAGAGAATGCTATTGCAAATACCGGAGATTACATTCACGGAGTCTTTACGAGAACGGGCAGTTCTGACAACTGAGTATCTCGTGGTATCGGTAATCGGTATCGAGTTTCGGCTATCGATTCTCGATACCGATACCAAAGCTAAAGTATCGGTGGTATCGAGATTCGGTATCAAGAATCGACCCATCCCTAGTTTTGGAATAGTTAAATTGTGTGTTTCTCTTGTATTATATCTATGTACTTGGCTATGATAACTTCAAAAACATGATAACACTCAAAATATAAATTGACGGAAAAGTTAATATATCCAGCTTTTTGAAAAGAGGGCGGCAAGAATCTGTATTAACAGTGGTTTCTACTGCGCCGGTATATTTGTTGACATCAGGAAGGCTTTCGACACTGTCGATCATTCCATTCTCTTGTCAATGATGTACGATGCAGGTATGAGGTATTGCTGGTACACACTCATTATTTGAGAGTAAGCTGGTCATAAATATCAGAAGATTCTATTTGCTAAAATCAGTATGTAAACTTCAATTTTTGAAATTAATTTATTTCACGATGATAAACTCTAAATTGAAATGTGGGATTGCAGTTTGGGGACTACACTTCTTTAAAGCCAGTTATAACTTTGAAAAAACATTTTATCTACACTATGCTAAACAAATCCAGAATAATACATGCTGCACCCTTATTCAGAACCTTAAATATTCTACCACTCAGAAGTTTATATATATATAAAGTATTAAAAATTTGTTTTATAAAAGTAGGGAACCACTTAGTCCAAGAAGAGAAAAATTATGCAATCAATTAAATTTACCCATACCTAAATCAAATCTAACCAGTTTTAACCCTTTGACGAGTACAGTAGGCTACAGGTTTTTGCGTGTAAATAGTATTGACGTTCCGGAACGTCTTTTTCTGTTTACGTGAAAAGGAGTAACGACGGACGTTCTGGAACGTCCTTTACGAAGACAACATGCTTTTTAGTTTAGGTAGAGTAATTATGTGAATTGGTGTTTTTGGTTTGTTGTGGTTTTGACACCCGAAGGTCAAAAAAGGAAAAGACAAAAACGATGCTACGTGTGCGCGCATTCTTCATGCAATGAAAAGAAAAGGAAAGACACAACCTTTCAGTGCGAAGAATGCAGTGTGGCATTATGTGTATTTCCATGTTTTGAAGACTTTCATACACAAACAAAATTTTAAAATGTTTTTACCAACATTTTCAGTATAGTACTTATTTTTTATTATGTAAAAGACATAATTTAAATGAATTATATAAAAAAGCAAAAACAAATTTTTTACTCTTTACTGACTTGTTTTGTTATTATATCCTTACTCATTAACAGCTCTGAGAAAATGACGTTCCAGAACGTCAATACTCCTTAACCCTAAAACAGGCACGGTTAAAGCTAAAATTGGCCAGCCCGTTTTTAGCGTTTTGCAAGCATATTTTTAAAAATTCGCCAAAAATAGTAAATGAACCCCAATCCAAAAGTGTTCAATAGCTTTTTTGTAGAAGAACCTTCAAAGAATTCAAATATGCCACTAAAAATTAGTTTATTTTGAAATTGTAAAAGTTATTAGCTCAAGAAACAAAAAATGTTCAGTAACGAAAGGAAAAAGTTCAACTTTAGGCCTACATAACAATTAGTAAACATTTTTTGTATTTTTTTCGTAAGCGTAAAAAAGTTTCGTAATTTAGTTCTAAATATAACTGTATAAAAACATTTATCAATTTCAAATTTTTTATTTTGAAAAAAACAGTTTTTATGTTTCAAGTACACTACTGGTAACAAACCTAGGCCTAGATTGTAACGTCATTTACTAATATATGCTTTGACCAAAAATGAAATATTATTATAACAAAGTGTAGAGGATAAATCAAAGAAAAGAACGGTATAATTGTCTTTCCTTAGTTCACAAAAGTGTTTGAGTTATATTTATTTGAATAACAAAATGACATCAATCTAATGTCATTTTGCCGTCGCTAAAGGTCGGGCGATAAGCGTGCATTGTATAACGTGGGAACAAGATAGAACGCATGGTCACACCAGACCGCTCTAAATATAAACTTTGCACAGCTGTCTAGACAAATAAAAAACTGGTTATTTCTAGTTTTCTTCCCACCGTTGGAAAGATCAAACTGTTATCTACAAAATGGTGTAAAGCAATCTGTCAAAACACAAGGCGTTGCCTTTACAATAATCGTTGACAAATGGCCTGTTTATTGGTTGAGAGACTGTCCAATCGCAAGGGTTTACAGTACCTCTTCAATAAAATTATTATTTTACAGTTACATCTGATTGGAAGACACCAACAGAAAGATAAAATCATGACGAATCCAATGGTGTCGTTATAATTGCCAAATAAATATTAGTGTAGGCTGTCTTTAACGCCTTAGAAGTGGGAAATAAGAGTACAATTGTATGTAGATTCGCGCACGTAAAGAGCTGTAGGCCGATGTGTATATTTTAAAACGATGATTACGTATGTAAATATACGTTTTACGAAAAAGTTGTAAATACAAAAATTAAAGTTTAATTCATTTCCTTTCCAATGGTGCCAGTTTTATTACGATTGGATAATTTTAAGTGGGTTAAATTAGCGATTATGCAAATATATGCAAATTTTTGCAAATGTGTGAAGTTGTTGCGTTCTGCGCCTGAGAGAAGGCCATGCATGGCCTTCTGCCAGTTCCAGGGTTAAAGGGTTAAGAAATGTTATTCATATCTCGCCCCAAAGTTTTAACTCAATGCCAGGGCACATTAAAAGTTGTAAAAGTAAAACCAGATTTTGTAAATTTCTTAGGGAAACATTGACTAATCAAGTAGACATTGGGTTTTTTTTAGTACAATAAAATAAGAACCTTTATGTGTTGTGTTAATGTGTGTTTGTAAAAGGAAAAATGTATATATAGAACTTCTGTTCAAGTTCCTTTGTTTGTTAATAAGCTCGGGTACTTTGCGGGGACACGTGCCATCAACTTAGATGATGTGTGGTTCTGTAGAGTGTTTGGGTTTATTATTGTATTTGTGAGTTAAAGTTGAAAGTGTAAGATGTATCCAATAAAAAATGTGTAACTTTGGAAGCCATAAATGACTTCAATACTAAGACTGGTGGAATGTATTAAGATTTGGAAGGACTCGCTTGGTTGCTGGATTTCTTTATTCGAAAGTAAAGAGATTTGTGTTTAACCTCTTTTTTTACATCCCAAACAGGTTTTTAACCTCGGGATGATTAGATATTGTTTTCTATATTTATGTTTTTTTGTGTATGTACAAATGTAAAACTACTACCAGAAGTAATAAATCATTATCTGGTATGATACACTATCTGGTATGATACACACTACCACCACAAGTGTTGTGGTCCATGTGTAATAGAATGATTAGCTTTCACATAGAACCATAATGGAGCATACAATTTTATTATATGACTCACAAGTATCTTCATTTCACTTGAAGGTTTAGTTTGAGAAATATATAACCACATAACTCGGTTAGTACAAGTCAACCTAAGTCAATGACTAGGCCTTGGATTTCTAACAGCGAGATCATGCTCACACTCTCCTTTCTGTATGGCCATTACAATATTCAAGAATTACTTAAGTTGGTTTCGAAGCTTCAATCAATTCAGATTGAAATCTTTTAAAGTAACGACAGGTAACTGTTGCTCTGTCAGATATTCTAAATCTGTCATTTATTATGGCGGTTGCAGGTAACTCAACTATCATTTGAGAGGTTGACGCAACAGATGTTTTTGCATCATTAATAATAAATTTTTCATTAAATGCCTTGTTGAGATAAGGATTTGAGAGTGAGGTCCAAATTGAACCACAGTGGATTCTGTAGATCGCTGTGTTTCTTTTCTGTAGTCTCTCTTCATAATCCTAATTATTGTTTCTTTTCTATCCACATTGCTAGTGAAAGGGTGCGTTGGTCATACAAAAACTTTAGTTCTACAGCCGGAACATTTTCCTCGCTTTTTCACATTTTCAATATTTACATGACAATCGCAAGTACTCGGGTTTTGCCCCCGACAGCAAAAGAAAGTAATTTTACGTTTGCTTGTTGCAACGTCAAACAGCTTGGATTTAGCATGTTCTATAAAGCTTTCAACTTTTTCTTTAAAACTAAGCTTGTCTTTGTCTCTATTAAACTGCAATACTCATCAAGGTACAATTTAATTATAATATTAGCTGGAATTGAAGCCTTAGCATATAACTGCTTAATTTGAATTGCTACGCTTTCGTCGATTGTAAAAAAAGTGGGAGTTTTATTAGAATGTAAAGACAAATTGTACCTTTGTATGTTGGCAGAGAGCTCACACTTAGTTCTTTTGATAAACCAAAGATTGGACACGCATTGGATTGTCTGTTATTGGTTTTCTGTGCCGCCATTACATTTGAGGTAAAATAACAAAATAATAACTAAACACACATCACACGCACTATCTATTACCAGCTATCTCAGATTACGAGTAAACAAGACCTTCTAAGAGAAGGTATAAAAACAATTTTCGTTACTTTTGCATTTGTATTTCGTTCAAGCGATTTTTGAAAAATGTTATAAAAGGTGCATTATTGTAAATTTTTCCAAATTTCAGGCCTTATGCACGACCTAACAATGCTATTGAAAAAAAATGTTTGATTGATACAGCAAAATGGTTAAAAGGAAAAACTTCAGGGGTATTAAGACTAAAAAAATTTTTTTTGTTAATCAAAAAAGTTTAAACTTGGCAGATTTTTTGTTTTTTCAAAGTTTTTCGCTAAATGCGCAATCTAAAGATAAATGTTTTAATTTTTTTATTTATTTTGCCTAAAATCAGGAAGCCAAAAAGCAACGTTTTCCTCCTGTTAGAATCCCACATTCGAAAAATCACTTTTTTCTGCCCACCCAAATGCATATACGTTTTGTTGATGGTAAAAAATCTGTATTTCTGGGCGAATATACATTCTTTGGTTATAAATAACATTGTTGCCCATACATGACCTGAGACATTCACATATTTCTGATTTGTTAAAATTTGTTCTCATGAACTTGTCTTTTTAATAGGAAACTGTTATGTAAGTTTTTTAATTCTATTAACCCTTCAATGCTGGAGATTTTTGTAAGGAATATGACCAACTCTGGTACTTTCTAATGGTGGTTTAGAGAGCGCTGGCACCAGTTACCACCCATTAATCTGTGTTGAAGTCTCTAAAATGAGCTATTAAAAACTAAAAAATGATGAAAACGTAATCGCTGCGCTAACATATGCAAATATTAGCCAAAACACACACTAATTTTTTTCAAAACTATAAAAAAACTTATCAATAAAATGACAAAACAAATTTCATCTCAACGATTCACTTCTATTTTTACAAAACACATCAATAATATTATATTAACACTGTGAAGCTGTGTTAGCCAACAAATACATGATTTTAGAATTTATTTCAAACCTATAAACTGAAACTGCACTGGGTAATTGCTTTTCTACAAGTTCTGAGTATTTTCGTAAGTTGAAATAGTCCCAAATGTAGCCAGTAGAGCTCATTAGTCAACATACTACCGCCAAGCAAGGAGCGATCAGAAAACCGCAAATACAGATGGTTATAATCATGTGAGTGCCGCTTGACACCCACACTGAAGGATTTAAGCAGAAGTGAATAAAACACTTATACACAAAAACAAAGTCAGTATCAAGATAAAACACTAATAGTTTTTTGTAAAATGATTTTTCCAAAGATTAGCAAAAATGTCATAGGATTAGTTCAATCCTTCTGTTTTTGTTTTTAATTTGCGTAAGGTAAACGATAATTTTGATTTAATTAATTGATTTTGTCAGAAACTACAGATAGCGGTGTGTTTGTTTTAATGTTATAATGTTATTGTTTTAATGTTATCAAAGTTTTTTTCTTTTTTAAATTGACGCACTACTAACAGTGATCAGTTAATTTTCTAGTTCATTAAACACTAATTTAGTAAATGTAGTATAGGCCTAATTGTATATTTTTGGTGGAATTAAAAATATTCTATTCCATTCAAATACTTCCTATCCCACTCACTTGACTGTTATTGAATCGTAATACTGACAAAGTAAGCCAGTAGGTAGACGATAGCCTGACATAAAAATATATTTTCTGTAATTTTCAGATGATTTAAGTGGAGAAATTATGGTTTCACCGAACAAGAAGCTCGAAGACCTGATTCATCTTGCTGAGCTCTGTGTTGACCTCTTACAACAGAATGAAGAACATTATGCAGAGGTGAGTGACAATTTTATCATTTTAATGAGTTAAGCTATTTTGGTGTTATTTTTGCAAAAGTTAAATGAAGGGAATTTTAGAAATTCTGGTGAATTTGTTTGATTTCAATTATCTGTTCCACCTGTTTAGAAATAAATTAAGTTTTCTGCAGTATATAAATTTACTGTCAGTCCTTAAAATCAACAATGACAGTATTATTGTTAGTCTATGTGTTTGTTTTTACTTAATTAGTGCAAATATTGTGAGTCCCATGAAAAAGCAACCCTGTTCTTATGTTTATGGACTATTTGAACATAAATATAAAATGATTAACTCGTTAGACAATACACTACTAACAACTGATGCTGTGATCGAGTCTATATACAAGCTCAACTAGATTGCAAAAAATGGAGAACATTGCTATAGCCAGGTTTCTTTAATGTAGGACGTTCTTCATAAAGCTACGCTCATAGTTGGACATACTTTATAAAGCTATGTTCATAGTTGGACATACTTTATAATGCTTCGCTCATACATTTCTATGATGAAGAAATTAACTTCTTAAACATATTTTGTTGTTTCTATTATGCAGACTATATTCCATTAGTCTCTAATATAATTTTACCTAAAAAAATCATTAACAAAATAGTACATCATAGTTTGACTATAAGAAATGTTTGTATAAAGATTGAAAATAAACCCTAATGTTTTACGTAAATGTAACTTTTTAGTAATTTTGCATTAACTCTATAAAGAGCTATCTAACTTTGCCATCATTGATATTTACATTTTACGAAAAACGTACGGGTACCATTAACTTCCCCTATGTACCAATTTTGTAACATAGAAAACTTACAACACTGACCATTTTTTGGCCACATGTAAAAGTTTAGCTTATGTGTTGTGTTCGCACGGTTTTCACAGATAAAGTTGTTTTTATTTGCGTATATATTTCTTCTAGTAACAGAGTATTATATAATTATTTTTGATTTTGGTTTGTCAGCATATTTTGTTGAATTCACATTGTAACATTTATTTACTAGAAAAAAAGAAAAGATGATGAAGTTAAATTTGGAATATTCTATGTTTACTAACACTTGGCCGCAGATAAAATGAGTTTAATCTATAATGCCAATGGATGATGTCATATTTTAACCTACATTTCCTAACCTTGAATATTGAAAATTAATTAAATTAGTGGGTTTAAGATCCATGGTAAGTACTCACCAACAAGCTGCAGGGCATAAAATAAAACTCAGTGAGACATGATAACTGATTATGACTGTTTAATACAACATAATTAAAAAATGTTACCATTAAAAAAAAAACATACAAATGAAATTATAATGCTTATATCTAAAATGATAAAAGTTTGTAAATAAATAACTTTAAATAATTTTTAAATGCAGACAAAAAATTATTTAAAAAACAAAATTATAATACTTGCTATGAGACTACGTACGGTACCACATAATTTTTACTTTTTTGTACCATAAGGATTCCAAAGCTCATGACTAACATTACAATGTCAATTCTCACTTTTTATCAAAATACTTCGGAGAAAAACAATTGCAGAACGTTCTGAACCACCACAAATACAATTTCAATTTAATAACTCAATAATAAGCGAAACTATTTTTAAAATTTTACTAAGATACGTAGCATGCGCGACATCCATGGTCAAATGAAAAGTTGAGAGATGTTGTTATGCATTCTTTTCAGGGTTCGGTTTAATTTCACCTCCTAGGTCTGCCAGCTAAATTATTTAAGCCAACTTGATTTTCCGTTTTATTTGGTCCCACTAAAAACTTTTGGTGCAGTACAACTCGCACCAATAACTGTTTATACAAAATGTGATTTTAAATATTGTCTCTTAATTAATTTAGCAAGTTATTTCTGAGTCTGCATTTAAAATGTTTTTTACATTTTTTACTTATTTACCATTTTTTCTGCTTACATTTTCTTTTGTTTTTAGTTATTTATTTAAATTACATTTTTTATAATGCGTCCATAAAGATTGCATAGGTTACAACATGTGCAAATTTATAAAGATTTAGTGGGCTTTGTCAGTCTGGTTGTGGTTTTCTGTTGTTGTTTTGCAATGAAGAATGTTTAACTGCTTCCCTCATATGCTAAATCTGATCAAGGGTGTCTTTTGAAATCTCTTAAATTCTACATTTAGGTAGTTGTGTTCAGTTCAAGTTCAAATTTCAATAATTAAAATCTTTTTTTATATTCAACAATTAATTACCACATTTATTTAATATAATGGTAAATATAAAAATTTACCTAAAATCTAACTCATAACAACATTTTACAGACTCTTAGCCTACCTAAACATATCTTCTGTAAATTAATTATTAACTTCAAAATCACTAGCTGCAGAATTATAACTATCACTATACTTATAGGTGGGATTTGGGGTGGGGGGGGGGGGGGAGCAAACGGAGGCAGCTGCTCTCCAATTTTATTTCAAGTAAAAAAAATGTGAAGTTCTTATTTGTTTTTAATATATTAAATTCAACATTTTTTTATTGTTGTCTTGGTAATGTTTCATTTTTGCTGTGTAGTATAATTACCAAAATGAATTTTACTTCTGAATGTTTTTACTTTTGGAAGTGCTAAATACACTTCAATGTCTCTATAATTTTATAGGAAAATCTACCAAAAGACATGCAGTTTTTGAAAATATTAGATAAATTTATCAATCATTTCATGGGGGCCAACTAACCTAAAACCAGATATCAGATGGAATTATAGGGCAGATTCTGTAAAGTCGGTTCTTAACAACTTTAACTCAACTGTCACAACTTTGAGAGAAATAGCAAGCAACGACTCTTCTCTATGAGGTGAAGCTAACTCTCTGGTAAAATCTATAGAAGATTTCATTTTTTTCTTATTACTACTTAGAAGAGTCCTAACTCAGTATGATACATTGTCAAAAGCACTAAGGGCAACACGAGTGAATTATTCAAATGTCAATAATTTAGTTCAATCGGCTATGGAAACACCCTTATTATTCAGAAATGACAAAATTTGTTAAAAGCTTTAGGTGCCTGCTATGAGGTGAGGGCGTAATGAAGAAAATTGCTATGAGTTTGAAGAGAATACGGCAGAAAGGGCTAACATGTGTGGGAATTTGTTAGCTTTTCTCGCAGTCAGAAGGTTTTATTCTCCCTAAATATTGTTATCTTACTCAAGCTACAGACTATTATCTTACTAGGCATAGAGACTTTCATTAGACTTTCAGCTATTTAAATTTTCAAATGAATCCGATATCATTATAGTGACTTTCGGAAAAGAAAGTCCACAACAGATGCTATATTCGAGGTAATTGACTTTTTATTGGTAGGTCTTGAAAACAATAGTAAAGTCATGAGTATTTTCCAGACCTGTTCGAAACATTTGACCGTCAATTTCAGTATATTACTTAACAAATGTAAAAATGCAGGTATTAGAGAAATACCACTAATGAGTTTACACTCATATTTTAATAATAGTACACAAATTGTTTATTTTGCAAGAAGACTTTCTAAAAAGACCCAAGTTATATGTGATGCCCCACATTAATTGGTTCTCAGACCGGTGTTATTTCTAATTTACGCTAATGATTTGTAGTCTTCGATATGTGTGAATAGCCTTATTCATTTGTAAATTTAGAGCATAAGGCTATTTTTACAAGTCAATGCAACCTAAGTAAACGGTAAATCCGGTCAAGTCGAAGTATATAAAATTTAATATAAATTAAAATCAAACTCTGACAACAAGCCTGATATTAAACAACAGTTTACTTGAAAAAATAAATTCAGCAAAGTTCTGGGCTATTATTATAAAAAATAAGTTAACCTGTAATGACCAAATAAATAGTGCTAAAAATTAGTTTGACCATTTTTTGCACTAGAAAATTTGAAATTGCATTACACTTTGTCTTTTGTTTTGACAGCGTATTACAGACCCATTTATATCCATAACTGAACTGTGAAAATCTACCGTGCGGAAATTCAACAGTTTAGAATAAGTCCTGCAAAGCAGGGCTGAAGCAGTTTGTAACGTGTAAAAAACTGTTGGGAAGCTTGAAGTACTTATATTTCCATGTATGTATGAACTTGAAGTACTGCTCTATTTCAAATTTAAATATGATCATGTTCAGAACATGGACATACATGACTACAGCTCCAGGAAGCTGTGTTTTTAATCATTATTAAACACTGTACAATACAGTAATTCCAATGCTTTGCTAATCATCGATAGGATTGGGATTTTATATGTTTTAAGGTATTTTTACCATACTGTTTATTCAAGAGAATAATAGATTTTCTAAATAAATAACATAATTTATTTATTTATAAGTAGTGAACTAAATAAACAATCAAACAAATGACTTGAATAAACAATAGCATTAATCGGGTAGTCGGATACACTTAGTAGCGTAGTAAGAGTAGACAGACGACTGTGATTATTGTTTTCGCGATGGTGATGTCATCATTCCTTATCTTGGTTTGCACCTGCTTCCTGCTTCTGTCCGACCTTCTATTGTGTTTAACTTCCACTCTACCTGGCTTACCTCCTCTCACACATCTCCTTTAGTTTTTTGTGAATACAGTAGTTTGATTCAGTATCAAGTAAACCCTCGCTCTTAAAACATCCGCGTGTCTTACTCATACTGCATAACATTTGTTTAATTTTAAATCGAGCGAGTTCCGTTAAACAGAAAACACTTATGGATTTCTTAAAACAAATTTTTTTTCTGGAACATGTACTGTAGCCTATGTATGTCTTTTTATCATTTTGTATTTGTATTTTATTTTCAGTTGATAATACAGTAGATTCCTTTTTTCATATCTTTGACCACGTTTTCATTGATTTCACCAGTTTACCGTACCTTTCTCTCTCAATTTTTGACAGAGTCCGTTTTATCTGAGGTACCCTTGGTCCACATTACCTCTGATAACCGCTGCTTTTCCTTAATTTTTACTTAACAATAATATTAAGAAAACTGCTAAATGCATTTAAACTAAATTCTGGTTGAATGTTATTCTTGTTATTCCTTAAGTTTAAAACTAAATTTAAGCCATTATCTCTGTCCGTTTCAAAACTGTGGCCATTTAGATTTTTCAATTTAATATTTATAAAACTACTCATCATTTTACAAAACATTTATAAGAATTATTTTATTTTTAAATGTCATTACAAATTCAAAACAACTTTTGTTTTTTTTTGTAACATTAAGTTGAAAGATATACATGGCTGCCATTTTGGAGTTTGTTGTACTATACAGAGTTTGAAAACACTCTGTATCTTAAATTTCCTTCACAAGCAGGTGCTAAATTGACGAATAAGCTTCCCTAACAAAAAAATGTTTACAAAATTATTCTACTTTCAAAAACGGCCTTAGACAACTGCTTATGTCCGGATCATTCTATCCTACTCTGTGAAAGTTTCTG
This sequence comes from Philaenus spumarius, assembly GCA_018207615.1. Taxonomy (NCBI): domain Eukaryota; kingdom Metazoa; phylum Arthropoda; class Insecta; order Hemiptera; family Aphrophoridae; genus Philaenus; species Philaenus spumarius. The sequence continues at coordinate 195,160 of JAGFPH010001526.1, read as the reverse complement.
CTACTGTATGGTAGTTTGTTGTTCAGTGTGATCTCATGCTGAGTGCAAATATTACTTTTCTTTTTCTGGGAGTTTTAAATGTATTATTTTATGTCTAAAATAAGTTATTATTGTTTGTTTCGTTTAAATGTTCTTGTTTAGGTTAATTAATTGGAAATATTTATTAATATGTACAATTTTAGTTAATTACTTTTCCATGTGTTAGAAATATTTATTTAAAATTTTGCTATTTAAATTTGTTTTTGTAATTATAATTAAAAATGCTTTGCCTTGTATGGTTGTACTGCCTAGAAGATTACAAATGAAACTTATGGTGTCAGGTCACAGTACTGTACAGTTCAGAGTTATTCGCTTGTAAATTGTACTGTCCATACATTGTAGTTAGGCTATAACTAGAACTAGAATTTAACTATATGATTAAAATAAACATAGCTTCATGTCAAGGTTTTAATGTTTAGCTTGTAAATTCATTTAAATAAGTTATTGTTGAAGTTAACCGTAGGGTAGTCTCCAAACTATAATTATATAAACTGAAGGTTAAGTTAGAATATTTTTTTAAAATTTTTAATGTATTATCTTCAAAATGGTTCATTGTGTTTAATCAGTGTTGCATCCTGCCAGAAACCTATGCCAGTACACTTTATGTTAAGATCAGGTGTTCCATACTGACCATACGGAAATGTTTCATTTCAAGTCTCTTAATATATTAAATACACTAATATCTTCTTAAGCAGTGCAAGAAAACTTTCCTTGGCATATAAAACTATAAGTTTTCTTTTTGTAAAATAAAGGTTCATCTGTTTTATAACAAAGCGGTTTTGGAGAGATTGTAAAAATATGGTGTAATTTTTAATAAAACCACTTTAGTTCCAGAGTTAAAGCAAATGGAACATATTCAGTCCTTTGACATTCATCTTACAAACATTTCTCTCAGTTCAATGAGTGTTTTTATATATTTTTTCCACCTTTATAAAAAAATGTAAAAGCTAGTATAAAATAGGAATTTAGGAAAATGTTTTGATAAAAATAGTTTTTCGCTTAACTTTTTACAGAAAATGGGCCATATTCAAAATTTTTATACAAAACAAACATACATACGACCGACATAACAAATAAATTAAACAATTTAACAATTAAAAATTTTCTGCAATTAAGGTTGTAAATTTACCAAAGTGAAATAAGTAAAGCAAAAATTTGAAATGATATTTTTTTGTCATTTTCAAGTTAAGTTTTCGTTGCAGATATCTGAACATATGTTGATTTGAACTGTGTTTTTTTTAGGGATGCCATTACGTTCATCAGATAATTCCACGGATATGTATTTACCACAGGAAATGTATGTCTTACAGAAATATGTATAACACTCATTATTTAAAAGTTGTTATACAAAGGGGGGGGGGGAATGATAACATTTATTTATTTTTTATTTTTCTAAATATCGTACAAATCAGATGTGCTGATTGCTTGTCAGAAGTCTTCAGTGTTCCATTTTAGATCTTATGAATCTAGCGATTTGAACACAAAATCTTACCTAACTGCACTTGTCCCATTGTGGTGTAAACTCATCTTTGTGCAGCCACCTATATACGATTTAACATTACAAATGATTTCATGCACAAGTTGCCTATTTCTCATATTAATTATTTAAGTTGCTAATTTTTTTTAAATAAGCACTTTTATCTTTTGGGTGCTTGTCCCCTTAAAGTCCAATGTGCAGCCCCCTTGCCTCTACAATCCCCCCACTGAAAGTCCCTCCCCAGTAGTAATCATCTTGGAGTGCAGTTTGTGAAGGCTTTAAACTCCAATTGTAGGTATTTAGAAATAAAAACTCGGGGTTTTTCAATAATCCTATACAAATTATTTCAGTTTAAAAAGTCTTGAACATAAACCTACACTACTGTTATGATAATTGGTATACCTGTTTAAATTGTACCATTGTTTTAATCTTTTCAGGATTGCGCTCGTCATATGACGTTCTGACAAGCATAGCCTAAACGAGTGAATACTTCTGCTAAAAAAATTGTCTGAGTAAAAAATAAAGTTTCACAAAAAATTTTTAAAAATCTATTTAATCATCAAAATAAAAATGGTAATGAATATAAAGTTAGAAAAAAACATTCTTTTTATTTTTTAAAAGATTTTGTATGTGATTTTTTTTAAACATGGGGTAATGCACACAGCCACACCATAATCTGTGCTTTTTTTATGATAATATTATTTTATATAACTCTTATAAGCAAACAACCAAACCAACACCTCACAACTGAAACCACGTTTATACTAATACTCAGATAGTACTGTATTTACTTTACTCTGGAGGGAGGGAAAGGTTCTCTTTGGCACAAATTATAAGCTCAGTTATTATACCGCCAAGACACACCCTCAAAAACATGAGAAGTAATTGTGTAGTTCTTTGCAGAACTTCTCACATGACTCTGGCTAAGCTACAACTATGTCGTGGTTACTCTTAAGGGCACTTTTACTTGGCACATCATGTGACATGGTTACTCAATATAGCACATATGATGCATTCCTGAAAGGGTTAAAGATAAAGTGTGTAATCTAAGAAATCTAATTTAGCATAGCTAAAAATTATCTAAATTAATATGTATTTGAAATTTGAAAGCAGTTTATTAGTTTAGGTTAATTTTAAAACAAAAATGTAATAAGAGTTCTGATAAATTTTTCGAAGGTCACTATTCTCTTATTTTTTAAAAACATTGCCATCAATAGGTAGTATTATCAACATGTTAATATGTAAAGCAGCATAATCTAAACCTAGCCATCCAAGCTTCAATATATGCCCATATACTTTAACATGATGTTTGAACAACATGGTTGTATTTAAATTTTCATAAGAGATATGAAATTGTTTTGTTTTAGTTGTTTACTAATAACTTAATTTGTTGCATATTCTCTGTACAAATTTCCAGCAATGTTGGATTTTGCTATTCTTTCACAAAAATCCTTTAAATGTACCCAGAGAAGGATTATGGCACTCAAATTCCTTGTGGGGCACTCCTTCATACAAATAACCAATAAATCATGTTTAACTTTGTAGAAAGGTTGTTTTCTCATTCCTGGATAAGTTTTACTCAAAAAACCTCATCACAACACTCTAGAAAAGTTTTATTTGAAAAAAAAACCTTTTACAAAGTTAGGGAGGTTTCGGGAACATTTTGAATACTTGAATTACATATAAACTCTACTGACGCTATTTTTCTTTGTGCTAGTAACTTTAATGAGGACAGTTTAGCCATGGTGTGAAAAAGACATAGATCACTTGGCTCTGCTGATTCGTAATAGTACATACATTACTATCCCGGGTTGGGATCTTATTAAGAATTTACCTGATCATTATTTGCAGCTCCATCGACACGTAGGCCTAAAGTAACTTACCTTTTTAATCATTTCTGATCTGCGACAGGACACAGATATCTGAGGTCAGAGCAGGCCTACTCTTGCAATGCTGGCCGAATGCAATTGGTTAATATACAAATATTCATATAAAATAAAATGTTTATACATTTATATAACACACATTTCATGTTTTACATTAATTAGGTTACATATAGATTAACAAACGTAACTTTATGTGTTTATATATGTATAAATTGTATTTGTAAATGTATATGAACGTGTATGTGAATGCGAGTGGTGTGAGAGACAGAGGGGAGGGCATCAAATTAAGCATGCGGAACAAATTTGTAAATGTGAATTTTGCATTTTTATGTGACTTGTTATGTTTGTTGAAACATTAAATATGCGTTCGATGTTGTTTGTAACTAAATAAATGGTTTCTCTCTCTCTCTCTCTCCCCCCCATTCTGTTTTCTTTTCTGTCTCTCTCTCTTATTCTTTCTTCTTTCTCTCTCTTTTCCTGTTTACAAATGGCTGTGTGCTCAGGCTTACAGATCGGTGAGTGTAGTGAACTTTTAATTTATCTTCTTATTGAATTATAAAATAGTTCCCTTCTACTTTGTTTCATTGCACTACAATTTGATGTCTCAAATCGTGTTACACATTTTGCGAATTTACATGTGAGCAAGTGAATTGCTGCATAGACATATTTACAATATATTGTGCGCATGCATGTGTCTGTGCGTGTAAGTTTACAACAGAACGTTTGCGTTATACACCCGGACATTATGTACTACGACACTTATTGCTTTCTGTTGTTGCTTTTAATGTTAATTTTAAAAGTACAGATTTGTACAAAATGCAAAAACTGTTGTCACGAATGTTAACCCGACCTTGCTTAGTTCTTGTCGACCTTCCTGTCTGTGTACTACAGTACCCTGCTCCTAAGCACATAGAAATACGTGGTACTGATTTATCATTTCAAGGTTTTAGGACTTATCAAACTACTTCTGTAATGTTTTATTTAAACATTTATATACCTTTATTCATTCCATCAGACAATAATAATAAAGGTAGACAACTAGTTTCGATGGTTTTATATTAATCAACAGATTTACGGAAGCTAGTGACCGCCCAGCTCATACGCTTAACTCCTGTGCGCCGATACCAATGTTGGTTTTAACTAGTGGCTATTTTCTTTTTCAGCCGATTCTTGTTAAATGTGTCATTAATATAATATTTGCCAGTAAATAAGACGATGCCCCAGAATCGCTGAACAACTTCATTTCAACATCTTTGTAATGGATCTGACGATGAAGGTATAACCGTCAAAACTAGTTATCCAACTGTTTAGTAATACTTTGGTTTGTCTGAAGGAGAGAATTTAGGTATTTAAACCTTTATATATAAATTAAGTATACAAGTATGTAATCATGTATGGAAAATTTGACTGCAGTGTACAAATATAGGGTAACAGACCATCTGTGTGGTATGTACTGCAAGCAAGCGGATCATTTCAAGGTTTAAAACAAAAATCATGAAAATTAAACAATTTCTAAAGGACCATTTTTGTTTAAACCTTTATCATTTACTGATTATAATTTTTTTATTTTTCATTATTACTAGGAGTGTTTAAAAAGTAACAGGAATTTTCTTTTTTCGGAAAGAATTTTATATATTTGTCTACATCTATATTCCCTTCAAAATAGTCCCCAATAGATATTATACACTAATGCCAGTGCTTCTTTCAATCCCCTAAATACTTAAACTCTCTCAATGAAATGCTTTTTATCTCATCTATGCTTGTGATGCGACAGTTTTTTAAGGTTCGCTTTATTTTTGGAAACAGAAAAAGTCACAGATCCATATCTAATGTATATGAAGGCTAGGGCAACATTACAGTCCGAAAATTCACGAACAAGCAATAAACTGTGAGCAGGTGCATTATCGTGGTGTAAAAGTCATAAATTGTTTTGCCACAAATCCAGGCTTTTTTTCGGATTGCTTCACACAAACAGCATTGAACTTGTAGATAGTATTACTTATCGATCATTTGACCTTGTGGCAAGAACTCATGGTGCACTATGCTGTTAAAATTGAAGAACACAGTGAGCATAATCTTCACATTTGACCTCAGTTGTCAAGCTTTTTTCGGTCTTGGCGATCCAGAATGCCTCAACTGGGACGATTGAGACTTAGTTTCGACGTCATATCCATAAACCCCTGTTTCACCACCTGTTATGACACGTTTCAGTAGTTCTGCATCGTTGTTGACTTCAACTTAGATTTGCTAATGTTTTTGTTCGAAATTCAACAATTTTGGAACAAATTTTGCTGCCACACGTTTCATACCAAAAACATCAGAAAAATTTCCATGTTTTTTTCTGCAAAAATTGATTCTTCCCTGATTGTGATTCAGCGATCGTTCATAATCATTCCTTTTACTTTTTCTACGTTTTCATCGGTTGTTGATGTGCTGGGGCATTCATCTTCACGATTCACCTTCTTGGAATCGCTTATACCACTTGTAAACCCTTATTTTACTCATAGCAGACTCACCAAAAGCAGTATTTAACATTTCTAAAACATTGCTGTACTTTATTCCGTTCATATAGCAAAATTTAATGCAAATTCTCTGATCCATTTTTAAAATAAATTAATAATCACCTATCATACCAAAACACTTCTAACCTCTTTAACAGCTGACTACAGACTAAACATCCCGTACGTCTAACGATGTACGTATTATACTTTTCAGACATGTTTACCAACACAATAATGAACAAATCCCGCGATTCAGACTAATAAAACTCATAATATTACAAAACTCCTGTTACTTTTTTAACCCACCTCGTATAATAACTAATGAAATTTTTATTTATTTTCTTATTTTGCAACGGATATAGGGGCCATGTAAAATGTAAACATCAGCTGTTCGGTTATCATTTTAAATTGGTTGTAGATAGACCAAAGTTCAAATACAAAACATGACATGTTCAGCGTTATTTTATATACCACTCGACCTACATTGCAATATGAAATTTTCCCAAAAATTGTACAGATTTTAAATGTTGGAAATTTTATGGAAAGTGACCAATTTACACATTGTTAAAAGGATATATCATAAATAATGTTTGGTAACATGTTTAATTCTTAGAATAAAACTGTTCAATTGTAGCTAATAAAAATACAAAACCAACATTTTGTATGTTTAGGGTCCCCATCTTGAAATGGGCCCGATTCACAACTTTAATTCTAAACATGTTTACTTGATCTTTAAAATGATGGAACACTTAACCTATGTATACATTTTTAATTTCTTCAAAAACCACCCCTACCCCAGTGGCGGCTCGCATAAAGCACTGTGGAGCTGCAGCAGGCCCTATTTCCACTTGATATCGATTACATGTAATATAATGAGTCCTTTTTACTTTAATTCTTTCTTTATACTTGTACAATATATAATCCTTAAGCTTAATGTCAGTAGCTATTCTCCAGTTTATGAAAAAGATCAAAAAATCTTTGTAGGAACCTGTATGCGAGAGAGAGAGAGAGCTCCTGCAGAGCCGACCTGGTGCGCTGGAAGGTAGTTTTTTTTACTCCGCGTGTGGTAATGAGGCTTTGATTTCAGAAAGAACAAATTTATTTACTAGACATTAATCAGACAGGTAAAGTAACAGATTTACATTGCCCAAGCTGAACGTGACACTTTGTTTTATTGTTAGAGAGTGAAAATATAATATATCTCAGTTTAAATTTAAATAAAGGGTATAAAGTTTAGATATGTAGGTTTAACGAAGGTTAGAACTTATTGACTTTTAGCTGACATAAAATTATTTATCTTTTTGCACAAATTAATACAAGAAGAATGGATTTAATTTTTAAATGAATAGATCAAGCTTGAACTGTAACAAGCTTAAAGTAAGTAAAACATGTTTGATTTTTTATTTTAGGATTTTATCAAGTTTCTGGGTAAATTTTCTATTAATACGTGATTGTTTTCTTTTAAACAATTATAAAACCAAGAGTAAACATATTCTGGTGCAGCTCCCGCACTAATTTTAGCTACGAGCCGTCACTGCCTGCCTACCCCCCAAAATATGCCTTTCGTGGCACTGTAATTTAAAAAAATATTATTTCAATGGTTTCTTTAGGTGCCAAATAGTGTGTTTTCAGTACAAACCAAGTATCTAAAGTGATGCAATTGCTCGCTGTACAATGCGCACGAGTGTTACACTTTGTATAAAATAATTCACTGACTCTTTAAAAAATAAAATCATTTTAAAAATACAACTTCTTTACCAGTAAAAGACTATAGGTATCGCAATAGTCTTTACAAATTGTGATGTTTTAATATTTTGAATATCTGCGTATGTGTAGCACTTAACGACTTAACCCTTTCCGCACTGTAGACGAATGTAACTGCTAAGTTTGATTTTGCTCAAAACGCTGTGGACAAATATACTCGCTTTTAAACATTGAGTGTATTGTCAGGTCTAAGTAGTTTACAATTTTGCCGCTTGATTGCAGCAATTATTGGGTAACGTCACTTGGTTAAAAAACATAATGGCGGTCGACTCCGCCCTCCGACTGTTGTGGGAGGAGCGCCTAAGTTGGCGGGCACACCACTCGTGCTCTGTTTCGAGTAACGCTAACACTGTAGACGAATTAACTTGCAACTCAGTTCACTTGCAGACTACGTACCAAATAAACCAACTTTGATTAAACAAACTATTTTTCCTCCCATGTCTCATTTTTTGGTATAAGAAAATTTTTTTTTAAATTGTGTTGGCTTTTATTGAGAACTTAATTTTTTGGGGGTATGTAGCATTACAGTTTGAGCGGTCCGAAATTTCCGTAGCGCGGGAAGGGTTAATACCACACAAAATGTGTTAATTGAGGGATTTTATAACTCATAAAATGTGATAATTCATGTAGTCTGTACATGTGATAGTGCGTGAATGGATGGACTGATTCAGGCAAATTTGCCATATACCATTTACTTCATTTTATTTTTTAGAATCGCTCATCATCAAGTCGAATACAAATCCTTCATTTAATAATTCTTTCAACTATAGGTTTGGAACTTTTTATGCTTTTAAAAATGTTTGTTTTTCTCACTTTCTTTAACATGTGTATAAGGTTATGCGATATTTTGAAGAAACACTGAAATTATCCATGAACATTATCTATATAATTTTATTAAAAGTAAAATTAACAAGATTTCTTAAAAAAACATTAACTTTAAAATTGTTTTCATTACTGTCATGTCACCAAAATTTAACTTAAGCCAAATTTTTAAAAAATCGTTGAGTTTAACAAATTAACAGGTTTTGGTAAATTTAAAAGGTGGTTTTAAATTGCTTCAATTAAAAAATAAATTTTGATCACTTGCCAATATTGTTAAACGAAATTTTAAAGGATACTTGAAATGTTCCAACTTTGAGTGTCTGTATTTTCTGTGCTGGTGTAGACGTTTCATAGTTTATTTTTTAACAGTGATTGATTTTAGAGTTTTTATTTGGTATAGAGTTATTTTATAACCGGTATTAAGTTATTTTGTAACCAACATAGACAGGTCTTATATCGGAAATACACATTTTTAAATATTGATTTATTTTACACCCATTACATGCTTTTTTACCTGGTATGGACTTATTTTATACCCGGTATTTAATTGTTTTGTAAGGAGTATAGACTGATCTTTACCGGTTATACATTTGTTTAATTACTGGTTTATTTTATAATATTCATTCATTTTATACCCAGTATTGACATTTTTCTTCGTATGAACTTATGTTATGTCTGGTATTTCACACTTTTTTAATCTCTTTTATTGTATACCAAGCATACTTTTATTACAAATTTATTTTATATCTGGTATTAACTTGTTTAGTTCCTTTATATATATATATATTACAACGCAAACCACGTTTGCCGCTGCAAATTTAAATCACGCCCCTCGTTCGGGACGCAAAAATTTACAACGAAAGCTCTTGTTGTCGGGCCCGACTTTCGGGACACCAAAATCTTCTCAAAGAAACAACTTGCTTTGCTGTAAATTTATATTACTATCACCTACTGGAAGGCTAAGGCTACTAACATGTTTCACCTAGGTGATGCAATTTAAGTTGAATAAATTTACTTTACTCTATAAAAGACTTTTTTACAACTTCCAGAATTTAAAACTTTACTAGCTCAGATAATTAATGACTCTTGTTTACTTTTTGTAAATCTCAGAGAAGTGAGAACAGTGGAACCGCCATAGTAACCTATTTGTGCTTTCAAAAACCTTTTCATATATTCACTACTAATTGTATAAGAACAGGACACAATGGATATACAGTAATACAGGTAAATTTAAAACTCAAGTGAATTTTTTGTTCTGTAAATAAATTATAGTTTTTATTTACCAAATTTGCAAAATAAAATAGACCTTTCAAATAATAATAATCAATTTCTTAGGGTAACTTTCCCTTTAAAACAATAACTTTTAAACACAATTCAAATACAATTATTCTACAGATAGGCAGAACGTTCTAATTTAATTTAATTCAATTTTAATAATGGCTTTTAATTTTATATGGCTTATGATTTGATTTAATTATTAATTTATTTATACTATTTAATGACTCTACTGATTTGAATGAATTTACTTTTTTAATAGATTTTTTCAGATATTAATTTAAAAATCATCCTAACTAACCCAGTATTTGAAACAAATTTACTGATTCTAATTCAGGCAATTTAGGGGACAAATAACGTAGCATTCGATTTTCACAGACCTTATGTTTGCTGTTTCTTTTTGCTACAATTGGTGACCTCAGAGTCGCTGGTGTTGTCCTGGGAATACAGGTGTTTTCTTTAGAACAGCTTCCCTGATGTCGTGGTATGTCTGTGGTCCTCCAGAAGTCGCCTGTTGGTTAGCCGGATCGTTTCCCTCCTTATGTCCAGTTTTCCTCGGGTTGTTCGTCTGGTTATCCTTTTAGAAGTTCATTTGAAGTTGATGAGTTCGCCAGTTCGTTCCTTTGACGTAGTCCAAATGACATCCCTTAACTATGTCATTTACGCTTAATAAACTCTCAGCTCTTTAGACTTTTATAAAAAATATAATATTTAAGTTTTACGAAGACAAAAATCCAGTACTTGTTGGTAATCGTTAGACTTGATTACAATATCGAACTTATAACATCTTAGAAAAGTTAACAGATGATGCAGCAGCCTCACGGCGTATCAAAAATTATAAGAAGCAGACTAACACATCTCTCGCAGCGATTTTTTAGAAGAAGCCCCAGATCAACGCGTCCTCCGCTTTTATAGGGTCTCCCTTTCCCTTGTAACTGTAGCGTTTGGCGGTTTTTCCAGATTTCCAAAAACTCCACTTTTTTCGGAGTTTTTTGGTACTCATATGTTGTATAAATTATTTCCTGAATTGTTGTGAAGTTTTTTCTCCTTTTTTCTCATTAGTTTTCACATAAAGTCATATCTAAGCTTTTGCAGTTTCCCGCGTTAGGCCTTCCCGCTCATCCCTTCCACTTTCGTGACGTGTCCTCCGCTTCGTCTAATCTTTACTTGGCTTTACCAAAATTAACCAATTTCCTTATTTTCTTCATAACTCGTTAAGTTTTACACTGATTTTGGATTTTTTTGGAGATTCTTATTCGTCATGGCTTTACCTTTCTTCTCGAAGTCGAATTGTAGTTGTGCGACTCGGGGTTCACTTTTCAGGCCTACTGGGGTCTCTAACGCAGCTTATTAATTAATTAAATTTTTCTCATTAACATTTTCAATTTTTCCTTTTTGTATATCCAATTTGCCTTTGTTTTGGATACATGGCCGTAGTTTTATTTTGTTTCTTCAGAAATTGTAGTTTGTAGGGACTTTTTAAATTTTGATTTTTCAAACTGGGTTTGATTACCTCTACTCCCGAAATTTGTTTCAACTACTAACGTTTTACAATATCACCTAACACTTATAACTCTCATTCATCTCTTTATAAAATAAAATATTTACTTTACTTTTTTATACTTCGTTTAAATGTGTGAAAACCCTCACCTTTTCAATTTACACAATTTTAATTATTTATTTAATTTATATAACACTACATTCTTTCTTTAAAAAGTTCCTTACAAGACATTTACTTTAAAACTCTTTTTTCTACTACTTTAACTCAATTTGATTTGACTGATTTCTTTAAAACTGAAAATATCGACTTTTGTTATATAACCTTTCTTTCTTAGAATATTATGCCATTTCCAAAAATATTACTTTTTTTGAAATTTGAGTTAATTTGAAAATTTCCCTTAGCTTTTAACGCTTATAACGTAAGTACATTTTTGATTTACGAATCGGGAAATGGATGACCAATACACGCGTTTTTAGCACAATGCATTAACCAACCAAAATCCAGAATCTGTAAATTCTCAGATCCCGGTTATTCCCACAGAAATCATTCCCTATTCTACTAAGTTAAGTTTTCAGCTCTTAACATGTCATGGTTCAAAAGTCGCATCTCGGGAGATAACGGCCTTGTCGCCTGGACTTTGCTGTTTCATGGCCTACATACAGTAGATGCTCTCGCCAGACTCAAAAAATTCGATTTTTGCAAATTCCTTTACAAAACTCGAAATTTTCGAATTGCAATCGGGCACTTCCCGTTGCAATATATATATATATATATATATTTTATATAAATAATGACTAATTTCATGCTCAGGCATTTTACCTGGTATGGACTTATTGTATACCTAGTATTAATTTGCTTTGTAAACAGCAAAGACTGGTCTTTTACCAATTATACTCTTTTTTTTAACCCTTGCACTCGGTTGGCCAGTCATACTGGCCACGTCCTTGTTGTGGACAGGGCGACATTGTGCCGACATGAGTTGTCTTTGCCCCTCACATGGCCAGTACCACTGACCACTTCCCTGTCCGTGTCAGCTCAGCAGCCATCATAGCGGCTTCTTCCCACTAGGTCGGAATTATTTTTACCACTGACTGCGATTTTTACAGAGGGTATTTAAATTTAAAAAAACATTACCCATTCCATTTTAACAATAATTATTTTATTACTGTACACAAACAAATAAGATACGGAACTAAACAAAATCATATGTTTAAAGTTAAAAGTAAAAATAGCGCCTAATTAACTAATACACAAAAATCACATATATTTACAACTTAAGCAAACACTGTCAGTTTTTTATTTTAAATTTTTGTGTACTGTGATATTTCTAGAAACATTCAACTTTATGCAGTCCGGGATTATTATTTGAGCATGTTTTAAAAAAGAAAACTGTTTTTTTCCTTTCTTTCTCAAGTCGTCTATCGCTACAAACAACACAGTCTTTGGTTTTGCCACCCAGCAGTTGATAGGGCAGATGCAACTTGCCATGTAGTCTTTTGTCACAACAAAACACAAAAATATGTTGTTAAAATGCAACATATGTTTCTTGGCCAGTGCAGCTGACCTTCCGAGCATTCGACGGTTTCTATCTTTGCCGGTACCACTGATGTGGAATTAAATCCAAGTTGTTGCGCAAATGGTCGCGGCCAGTACAACTGGCCACACGACCAACTAAGACAACTTATACATACTTTATCCGATCGCAAAGAGTTAATACTTGGTACATTTTTAATATTGATTAATTTCATTCCCAGGACTTTTTTACTTGCTATGAACATTATACAGCATTAACTTATGTTTTAACCAGTAAAGAATGGTCATATTACCAATATGGTTTATAACTGGTCATATACCGACTGTACGATTGGTTCTCTAATTCATTTTTTAATATTGATTCAGTTCATACGCAGACTTTTTACCTGGTATGAACATATTTTATACCCAGAATTAATTTGTTTTGCAACCAGTAAAGACTGGTCACATACCGATTGTACTCTCGGTTAATCTATAATTCATTTTTTAATATTGATTTAATTCATACTCAGACTTTTTACCTGGTATGCATATATTTTATACCCAGTATTAATTTGTTTTTCAACAAGTAAAGACTGGTCAAATACCGACTGTACTCTTGGTTAATCTATAATTCATTTTTTAATATTGATTCACTTCATACCCAGACTTTTTACCTGGTATAAACATATTTTATACCCAGTATTAATTGGTTTTGCAACCAGTAAAGACTAGTCATATACCGACTGTACTCTTGGTTAATCTATAATTAATTTTTTAATATTGATTCAATTCATACCCCGACTTTTTACCTGGTATGAACATATTTTACACCCGGTATTAATTTGTTTGGTACCAAATAAAGACTGAAAATATACTGATTGTATTCTTGGTTAGTCTCCAGTTTATTTTTTCATATCGATTCATTTCATACTTAGACTTTTTTACATGGTATGAACTTATTTTATTTGTAACTTGTAAAGAATGTATAGACTTGTTTTATACACTGTATATCCAGTATAATTACTTAATACTTGGTACATGTTTTACCGATATAGTTTTGTTCCATAACTGGTATATCTTTTTAATCTGTGTGGATTTGTATAAACCTTTTTGTACTTCGTTTAGACTGGTTTCTTACCTTGTATAGACATTGTCTCTAGATTTAAAACCATATTTTGACTAGATTTTATGCCAACTTAAGGCCTAAAAAGCAGACTTAAACTAATCAATTTTGTTAAAACTGATGAAGATTAAGACAGTTAAGACAATGTTAAGACAGTTATTAAGACAATAAATAAATATCGATGTATGCTTCTCAAAATATTTATCAAAGTTTAAAACCAAAATACTTTGTGTTACTGTCAATAGAATACTCATAAATTGTATTTATATTTGGCAGTTTGGGATTGTAAATAACAGAATCCACACTTATTTTAAAATTACCTCTCAAACAGTCGAATACATTTGCGATCTACCACTTGTAGCCAGTACAAGTAATCTTTACTTTATTTACAATTGTTAATATATGTGTGTACTTATTATTTAAAATCATTTTTACTTTTCTTTTCCATTGGAAATCAGGACAAAGTAAGTACAAACATTGCTAAGCATGTTGTTTCTTAGATGGTTTGTTTTGTGCTAAATGTATTTGTTGTGTTGTTTGATATTAGATTTAGTTTGTTTATTTACTAAACATTATCAAAACACATTATTACGTATGTATTTTACAACTGTACGGCATTGCCCTTATTGACTGGCCCTATATTTTCTTTCAAATTAATGTACAGTACACTTTGAATAATCGATAACACTAACTTCGTAGTACTGTATTAAAAGTTGAGATAAATAGTAAATCTATAAGTAAAATATTGTATACGCATTTATTGTTAATGTACTAAGTTAACAGTCAGCCATAAAACTCTCTTATCATTACTGTAGATGATACTATACAAATGTGTAGAAATTCAGTAAATCTTTGGTAGAAACGTTAACCATTCCGAGTCAATGTGATATGATAAATTTGGAGAAATGGTTTTATTTACTAAGCACAAAATTCTCAAAAGCAATGCGTGACAAAATTCACAGCGAATAAATAAAACACACCGCTGCCTTGGTAGAAGAACTGGGGAGGGCGGAGCTACATAACAACCTTTAAATCGTAGTTTTAAAGTGATACAACTAGGGATGAGTATGAATAGCCTATGTTTTTGTTTCCATGTTTAATGTTTTTATAATATTGATGGTAAACTGATGTTTACCACATTTTTACTGAACAAAGCCTCAATTTATGTGGTAAACTATGATTTCAACATCAATGGAAAGTCTCGATGTTCACCTCGATGGAATGTCTCAATATTCACATCAGAAGAAAGTCTCGATGTCCATGCTCATACCTAGAAAATAGCATCTGAGTATAGTGACTATATAGTAAAAATGTATTAGATAAACATAGCTTTATTAATAACTAGTCTAAAATTAATCAACTAGTCTGATTTAATCGTACCATGGTACATCAGACTATTCATTTCTTATTGTATCTGTGACGGGCTCCTTGCTGTTGGTAGGGTAATGGCATGTGTCCTACTCTCTTGCGAGACTCTGGACATTGTTGTAGTGGAGAAAGTTCAGGTAACAGGTTTATTACACTTTTCTCTGCTGGCATGACCTAACAACGTAACTTAACGAAAGTAAAGGCAAACTACAGGTTGAATCTACCTCCAGTTTGCTCCAGATCAAAGCTACTAACAGACTAATTTAGGCTTGAACATTTAGCCTCAAGCTGGCTTCCCTCCCTTTAACTATCTATACTCTTACTGTAGCATATTGTGTATGTGTGCAAGCCATTTAGCACGGCCACTATTAATATAGATCCAGAATTACTATTACTCTCTAACTATAATCATAATTATATAAGGATACCTGATATTCTTTATTCAGTATAAGACCTCTATTTCGGCCAACTTCAGGTAGAAAAACATATTATACATATTTGAACAGGAGGTTGTTTATAAGTTAAAAAATAGGTGGTTAAACATCCACATAGTTTGTTAATAACTTATGAATGAAATTATTAATGACCATTGTATGGATTAAAATGATTGTTGAGTTAACTGTTTGTAATTTTTTTATCTGAGATGGGCGAACATCTGAAATTGCGTTAGTATACTAAACGAAATAGAAATATTTATTGTCGTTAAACAAACAAAGTTGCAATACACATGGTAAGTAAAGCACACACAAAAAATACAACATTGCAGATACAAGGTACATACAATAGTCGAAAATACAAAACACAGTTCATACATAAGGCTAAAATACAAGATCATTGATATAACAGTCAGGGGTTTATTGGTGCCGGAAAGCCGTTCCGGTAATACTTTTTATTATTTTTTTTTTACATTTTGTTTTAACATTGCACTGGACATTGTACTCCCTCATCACACTCATTCAACACTCGGTTCAGAATTTTACATTCACCAATCGCTGCTGGGAACTTGACAAGACCATCGCCAATCGAAAAACCTCACGATATTCTTACATTAAAGTGTGTTGCGACTATAAGAGCCAACTACAGTAAAGTCTCTCCCCCACATTGTCCCTCAGCTCAGAATCGAAATGGGACAATTTGGAAGCACCAGACACCCTTTTTGCCAGCCTCGCGGCACGCTTTGATGTTCATGGAGCTCTACGAACGACCACAAATAAGAGACCGATGATTCAGAGTCGAGACGGCCGAAAAGTTTAAAAACCAGCGATGCTTAAACTTTTATATTATTAACTTTTTCGGCATGTTAAAATGTTTCGACATGTTGATGAGATTATTGTAATCAAAACAAGACCAAACATTTGTAATTTGGACCACATTTAGTGATTAATACTTATAGAATAACTCATTTAATTTCACGATTAATTAATTAAAAAATAAATATCCCAAATGAGAATACAACACGGAATAAATACAAACAATGGCTGTACACTGACATACGCCTTCACAAATACTGGATCGAAAGGGGCCCCAAAAGAGGAAAATATTTAAATGTCGCGTCGGTACCTGAATACCGACCGCACGGTGAATGAATTAGCAGGTTGTCTGCTTGAGTTGACTGTACTCACCGACAACTGTGCTTGAGTTGACTGGGCTCGTGCGCGCATGCGCCTGGTACATGCTACTTCTTGCAAACTGTCAAAAAGTGACTGGTCGCTTTGTCGTTGACATTGTGATGTTTAGTTTTGTAACTTTTGAGTGTCATAAGAATAACTCACTAGCAAGCGTCTGTTTTGTGATCTCGTGATAAGCTTGCTTGTGTTTAATTGTTTTTGTATAAGAAAAGTCATTTCTTGATATACATAAAATGTGTTTAGGTTTACAGTCTTTAACCGAGGATTTAAATTTCTGATAAAGGCTATTGACTAATAGAAATTTTGCCTAATTTTTGCTTAAAATAGTATGTGTCTCTAAAATTTGCTATGTGCTATAAACAAGTACAAAAAAATACATATACATGTGTACTTTTCTTATACCCTTAAACTCACCAAAGATACGTAAAGTAGGAGTTTTAGAAGTGAAAATTAAAAAAAAAATTCCTCACTTTGCGTCACTTCCTGCAGCGTTCCGGTAATAGAAAAATTACGGGTAAACCCCCTGATAACAGTAAAAAAACTATTTTTTTAAACCACCTATTCAACACTTAACTTAAAATAATTGCCTCAGAGTGTTTCAAACTAGATTGAGTTTTTTTTAGCCGCAAAAATCACAATAAATTTTTGTTTCTTGTTGGATAGTTGTGCTTATCACAACCAAGCTTGTATTCATGTGATTTTACTTTTATATACAATAGAGCTTGAAGTATGAAAATACATGCTAGAGGAAGAATGTTGAGCTCCTTAAAGAGGGGCCTGCACAAATCATGTTCTGATTCCCTTGTAATGATTCTGATATCCTCTTTTGGCAAAAGGAAAACTTTTCTGGCACCTGAGGAATTTCCCCACAGCATTACACTATAAATCAGATGGGCATGGAAAATGGCAAACTAGGCCTTTACGACTAAAATGTCACTAGTATACAATTTTAGTCTTTTTAATAAATATGTGACTCTAGCTAAATTTTTACACAAACAGCTGGTCTGAGAATCCCATATAAGTCTGTGATCAAGATATATACCGAGAAGCTTAACAGACTTTTTTTGGCCGGTGTGACATAGTTTAGAAGAAATTTCATTGGTCTTCTAATCATTAACATTAATTTGTTAGAATTAAACCAATAATTTGACCTGAACATGGTATCTCTTTTGAGATCCTGCAACAACAAGAAAATATTAGTCTAACGTGCCATAATAGGTTAAGTTTACTTCTTAATTGTTTTTGTTTGTTTGGTTTAAGGGTTTTACTTTTATTCAATTAAATTATATATATTTATTTTAATAGAACATAGTAGTATA
Organism: Philaenus spumarius; assembly: GCA_018207615.1. Taxonomy (NCBI): domain Eukaryota; kingdom Metazoa; phylum Arthropoda; class Insecta; order Hemiptera; family Aphrophoridae; genus Philaenus; species Philaenus spumarius. Next base: position 176,942 of record JAGFPH010001526.1, on the reverse strand, counting down.
CATAGTTTGACTGACTTAACAGTATACAGTTAATATTTAGTAAGCTTCAGATTTGATAATGTTTATGATACATTGAATCTTTAGATGCTTATTGCTACAGTCTCACTGCAATCAATGCTATAACATCGATGGTTGACTGTTAATTTAGTAGACCTTATCTTATATATTTCACCTGAATGTTTCAGCGGTTTAAAATTGCTTGCGAGTTTTATTATTAATGTGAAATTAGTATTGTGGAATATTAGAAAAGTTCTTAGGTCTGTTGAGAAAAAATGGAGTTTGTTGATTAGTTCATAGTTGAACCAAACATAATACAACCCTTCTAAACCGACCTGATTGATGAAACACTGCGGTTCAACATCGTTTACCACTAAGACGGCAGTCTTATGATCTTATTTATATGTTTATAACAACAAGTGAGAATAATGTATTGGAATTTTACAAATTGTTTTCTTATCAACTCTTTCCTTTTTTCTAAAACAGTTTTCCCAATCCAAAATTAATAAAATCATACGTACGATAATATAGGATACCCACTCTCTTTTCACTTTTTGCTAAAGTAAGTAAATACAAAATCTACTTAAAATCTTTAGTTGTTTACATAGTACTTACAGCTTACTTATTTAACAATATTTAAGTTATTTTCTGTATAAATAAACATCTTCTAATCCTTTTTTTGGTAATTGTCTTACCTTTCTACTGCAGTTTCGGGTATTCACCCATCATCAGGAATATGAAAACACAATTAGACACATACACAAAACACATTTCACTCCATGCGGAGGTCGTAACAATTAAAATAATCGGATGGTCCACGCATTATTCCGGCAACGTGCACGTTGGATTGTCCAATACCGTCTCAACAATCCAACGTGCTCACTGCCGGAATAGTGTGTGTGGACCATCCGATTATTTTAATTGTTACGACCTCCGCATGGAGTGAAATGTGTTTTGTGTATGTTTTATGTGTATGTGTCTAATTGTGTTTTCATATTCCTGTTGATGGGTAAATACCCGAAACTGCAGTAGAAAAAAGTAAGAAAATTACCAAAAAAGGATTAGTAGACGTTTATTTATACAGATATTAATTTCACTAATCCGTGAGCTACCATAATGGAGTTTATTTGAGTTATATTGAAGTCTTTTTATGTTGGTAACCTTTGTGTAGTCATGATAATGTCTTTTCTAATTTTTGTCTCAGACTGTACCTTCTTTGTGACCTACCAATTTCACCTCCCTAACACCTACCTTCCTCTACACCTCTTTATAACATCAAACCCTTAAACTCATTGTAATCTGTGATTAGAGCCTTTTTTATCAACACCTGGTCCAAAGTCCTGTGTACGACAAGATATATCATCCATAATATAAGCAGTTCTTTAACCTCTTGAATGGTCTTCCTTATAATTAAGTTTTTAAACTACCAGTTTCTTTAGACCATGTATGCCCAATTACACAATTTTTGTAACGCGACTATAAAAAGGTTAACTAAAACCTATCACTTTACTGTCATTACATCTGTTTTGATACATCATCATAGGCGGGATTTGGGGAGGGGGGGGGGGGTGCAAAGGGGGCAGTTGCCCCACCAATATTATTGCAACTAAATAAATGATGTAAATTCATATTTGTTTTTAATATATTTAATTTTTAATTTTTTTATTGCCGTGTTGTATATTGTTATTGTTGTTGTGTAGTAGAATTACAAAACTGGATTTTATTCCTGGATTTTTTTACTTTTGAAAGTGCTAAAACAGAAGTACAAACGATTTGAAATACCCTTCAATGTCTGTACAAATTAATAGAATAATCTAAAACAGGACAAGCAGTTTTTGAAAATATTAGAAAAAGTTCTCAATCATTTCATGGGCAACCAACTACCCTAAAACCAGATGGAATTGTAGGGCGGCTCTATTGTCTGAAACCGATTTGTTGAAACATCTGTAATGACAGTATTTAAATTATCTTACTTTGTAACGCTTACTTCCTGCTGATCCAAATGTGCCCAGGATGCTGTGTCGAAGAAATAACCCAGGGTTCGGGCGCCAAATAAATACACTGGTTGGTTACAAATGGTTTATTATTGCCTCTGGTATGTACAATTAAATCGCTCTTACTCACAAGCCTTATTACAGAAAATTTACCTCGTGGTATTCCCAGACTGATTTGGAGTTGGTCCTTTGGGGAAATGTATAGGGAAGGTGAGGACTCAGAGGGAGCTCAACACGCTCCCGCACCTGAGGGAAATAGATCGAGGACTCTCAGAGGGAGCTCAACACGCTTCCGTACCTGAGGGGGATAGAGCGAGGACTCAGAGGGAGCTCAACACGCTCCCGTACCTGAGGGGGATAGAGGCAGGTCTAAGAGGGAGCTCAACACGCTCCCGTACCTGAAGGGAAGGAAGGTTGTGGGTTGGCATCCTGGGAAAGGCTGACCCTTGGAGCTGACCACTGCTCCTTATATAGTGGCTGTCTCCCACTACACTTACCCCTACTAATTATTGATTATCTTAGATTACTCAAGTAAGATCTAATCTTATCTGCTTAGATCAGTATTAAATCACTTAATGAATGCTCTACTGGAACTATACATTTGTTTATCAGAAATGTTTCGTTACAACTTTAAATACTCTGTATACACAATTATTTGTTCTGTATCTATTCCTGTCAATGGGGTTCCTAAGCCTATTTTTCTCTACATCAAAAACTACACTGGTTTATTGACTAATCTTTCACCAAATTTACTTCATTATTTTCCCGTTTTCCTATATCACCTTCATTTGAAATTTTGTCAATCTCATCAACTGACACATGTGAACTTAATGCTTAATGCTAATTTCATATTTATAACCAAGGTTATTAGCAAACTTCTCTATCTGTTTGAAATATTAGGAACTACATCAGTCAGTTGTACTAGTTTTCACAGCTTTAATCGTTATGCCTCTGATAAAGGATGAGCAGAGAAAACTCACTTGGCCAACACATCCAACAAAAGTTATGAAAAGTTTAAAACTGAACTTCCACTGTCTATTGTATGTGATAATATATCTTTTCTTCTACATCCAGCCTGAACACTTTATAAACTTGAAGATTTTAGTGTATGTTTTAATACGTCTAAACGATAATTTTATAAAAATATGACTATGTTGTAATTTTTTAGAGGGGTCGCATAGGAGAGTACAACTCTAATAATTTTTTAATGGTAACCCATATTATATTGAGTTATAACTCTTTAAAAGGTATTATTTGGACGAAGAAATGGTGTGAAGAAATGTTTGATAAAGCAATGATAACCATAATGTAATGACAATAAAAAGCCTGTGCTACCATTTGATTTAAGAATTTACATTCAACAAATGAACTTTACCATTGGTTTTGGTCTGTTTGCCGTAAAGAGGAATCTATCAAGAAAATGTGTTTTTTCGTCTCCATTAAATGAACAATCACTTTAAAAATGCTTACTAAGCAATAATTAGAGGGGATTACGTCCAACTTAAATTTTGATTTATTGAGGTAACTGATATTTAAAAGGTCAAACCTAATAGTCAAATAATTTTGTTGGATGTAAGTTCATAAATCAAACAGTAGCAATAACAAAATTAAGCGTACAATTTTTGGTCGCTATTATAATTAATTAGTATTTTAGTAACAATCTTTTCTTTTCACCATTTTTTCCTTCCAAACTAGACTTTTTAAAAGTGATGTCTCTCAATCAATAGTGGTTGCTATTTACATCTTTGAGTTGTCCCACATGTAGCTATTGCAAAAAGAGGCAACATTTTCATTAAATTTGAAGTTTAAAAGCCTGAAAACATATCTCAAAAGTTTCAAGTTTTTTTATTTAACAGTTACAACTTATGAAGGTGATTCGAGTCATTTTGAACGGGTATAATTACTTTTAGTTAGGAACCAAGTAATGCTTGTTATTTATTAGTTATCATTTTTACAATTTTATATGTTCTAAACATCTGTATGTTCTTGAGATCAGTAAATGACAAATAATACACAATTACATTTTTTGTGGCATCCATTTCAAAGTTTGTACTGAATCATTTGAATAATGTTTCACGATATCTTCTGAGTTCATTTCACCATATTCATATGTTTGAAATAGTTTCTTATAAATACAGTCGAACTTGGTTTTATTGGCTTCGTCTTATGCGTCACTCGGGCATAGCGTTTTTTTTTAATCCAGTCAAATCATTATTTTTAATAATGTTACCACAAACCCCTTTTTTAGGGTCAATAAATATTTTGACTCAGTTGTTTTGTCATAAATCTATGAAATATTATAATTTCATTTCAATTATAATGTTATAATTATAATATTGACTATATTCTAACTGTGTGTTAAGAAGGTGCTTCGCAAACCAACCTTCCCGCTCGTACAATAGTAGGGAGGGATATAATTTAATGTATAGGCTATTCATAAAGATGAATTATTTGGGTTGGTGCCATACAAAATAAAAATAATATTTTGAGCAATGTATATTTGACAAGGGTGCCCAAAATTTTGGTATTTCAATGGGTATTTCGGTCTCAAATAGGATATTTTCTCCTACATATACAGGTATTTGTTTTCTTATACTCAGGATTTATCTGTGATTGATAAAATAGTCTTTATTTCAACTGATAGTAAAGCGTTTTGTATTTCTTTCCACATTGAGATAATGTAACGCTGTTTAGTGGATAAATCAATATATATTAAATGTAAGCATGGTTTTTCCGCCCGTGCCGCTATAACTACCACAACCCACCATGGTATGGTAGCTCTCCATTCTCATCTATGAAGAAGATTTCTGTTTAGAACTACAGGGTTTGGGGTTTGGGTTAGGAGATATGGGTGTCAAAAGAGTGTATCGCACTTAAGGAGTTTTTAGGGGTAGTTGGTGAAGTAGCTGGGAATCAAGTTTTTGTGCTTGGCAAGGCTGTCCCAAGGTCCTTAGGTTATACATCCAGAGTCCCTCACATTGACAGTGATAAAAACTTACATAGTTTGCAAAAAAAGTCCGATTGTTCGTTTCTTTAAATATCCTGAGCGGGCTGGTAGAGTGCAGTGTTGAAGGTGGATGTGTTATGATGAGGGAACCAGCTTGGTGGGATGTTTTTTCCGTTTCTTCCTCTGTATAGCCACGAGTGAGCAAGAGGTTCCATCACCTGTTGCCCAACAAATTAAAATAAAGTTTTTAATGAAGAAAGTCGTAAAAACCAACAAAATGTTGACTCAGTTGAAGACGAAGTTTTGGATACCCTAAACTGTCTCAGACCCAATTGATTGATTTTGCCAGCAAGTTTAAATACGGATGAGAAAATATGATATCCAAGGTCTCACAAATGCAACATCCTTGCAGTTCGTGACTGTATTGAAGGTGATTGTTGACAAAATTGCTTCTTGTTCAAACTTTGTTTTATATTATAAGCAACTATAAGTCTTTCTTGGTGACAAATATTCGGATGAATTTGAAGTGGTAAACTTTTGGAACTATGGAAGTATGTTCACAAGTGTATGTGAGATTTGTCTCCACTGTAACCATAACACACTCTAGTACAACACGCCTTTGTATGATGTAGTAAGTGCAATGTATGTATTCAGTATTCTGTGTATTGCTATTATTAGTAATTGCATTTTATGTTATTTGTGCTTATTAAATAAATTCACTGTTATTGCATTGAAGGCTTAGGAATTATCCGTACTTCTCTCTGTTGTAGATGAATGCATTTTAAAACTGTTTTTGCTTTTTGTTGCTTTTTTATTGCCTCTTCACACTTAGCGTTCATTATATGCTGTTTTCAACTGGTTGACGGATACTGGCTATTTTAATGCGGATGTTTGCTTGTATGGATCTTACAACACACAATCATACAAATATACCATTTGAATGCCATCCGTTTTAGGTGGGTTTTGTAGGAGTGTACTAAAAATCAGCCGTATTATCAAAGTATAAAAATTCACACCTTTTTGGTACAGGTATGGCAAAAAGTTAAACATTTAGGGTTGGAGCGTGGTAAAGTGGCTTACATTTTGTGTAGGGGTAGGGTAAAAAGTAATTATTATTGTAGCATTATGGTAAATCAAACATTTTGTAGTACATTTTGGATAGGGTTGTGGCAAATAGACTAACATTTAGGGCAACGGTATGGTAAA
>JAGFPH010001526.1:114232-147260 GCA_018207615.1 Philaenus spumarius | reverse complement strand
ATAGTGATCCCAGCAGTGATTAAAGAGCTGAGCTATAGAATTACCCCTATCTCGGCAATGAGGTTGTGGGACAACTTGCATTATTCTTTCATAACTAAAGAAAACCATACATACAAATCGCACCCTCTATTTCAAAATATAATTTATACTATACATATTTTATTAAAGAGAATTAATTTACCTTTCTATAAATTTGCATTCTCCAAAAATTCTCTGAAAACAGATTCCACACCTTATTTTATGAATACTAATTCCTGTATTACCTTTCTGACATGTCTTAACTGTAGCATCAGTATCACACCAAAATCGATGATTTGATTGAGAAAACATCCGCCAACATGAGCCAAGGAATGATTAGCAAATTGGTGGCCGTACTGGAAACAACTTTATCCAAACTTTCACGCTATGATGAAGGCAGCCTTATTGGTTCTATTCTTAGTTTCACGGTAAGTACTCTAACACTTAGAATATTTATTTGTAGACTGTATTGATAATCTCTAATAAACATATGATCAGTTCAAAGACTAAACAACATTACCTTAATGATGATGAGAAGAGCATGGCTTTTATGTGGTATCACTGTCTTCATGGCAGGCCCACAAGAATGATCAGATGTGGTTTACTTTTTGGGACTTTGGTTGGCCCCGGACTGACGACTGGGCAAGGAGGGTTAAGACGTCTTTATGTGGCCACAACGTTCCCCTCACCAACTGTCCATTCTTCATTCCTTCTGATCCAAAGAAGATAGGATGCGCTTAAAGCTCCTTGTGACATTCGATTCAAAACTCCTTAGTTTTCTTCCTCCCAAGTCCTATTGCCTTCAGAAAGTTGTACATACTTTTAGATGGTAATCGGTAATCCACAAGCAACAACTTCCACTACAAATAACTGAGGACAAAAACCTTTCATTCTTGCAGCTGCTTCTAACTCATAGTATTTGTTCTTCTTCTTTAAATGCTGCTGAGGTATATTAGTTTCCCAGGGTACAGTGAGTTCAACCATGATGAGCTGTTTTGCGCTGATAGAGTAGGCAGTGATGTCTGGACAGTTTTAAGATACAGCTATCACTTCAGGAAATTTATAATGCCGATTACCAAAGTCTGTCAAAATCTTCCCGTTAGCCGCTTTTTTGATAGAAAAGGGAGTTGTCAGTTTCGAACTCGCGGTCTTTGAATGATATCCTTCCTTCACAAACTTAAAATTAAAGCCAGTACACCTCCGAAAATAATCAATATACAAGGCTATCTCAGGTTATTTGTAATGCAGCCAGTTAACAATGTAATTTTACTTGCTTAATATATAATTATTGCATTTCATCGCTTAACTAACAATACCGCCTAACTAATATTTCAGTAACTTTACAAAAACCGCTTATTTTCAAGTACATACGTATAATGTGTATTTAATATAAAGCTATTTTTATTTTTAAAACAAAATTTTTGATAGTTTTTTTACTATTAAAGAAAAGAAATCTAAGTTAATAAATTTATGTCAGATGGGCGGTATTGGTTCTTTATCGAGTAGTTGCAGATAAGCTGTATTAGCCTGTAAATATTTGTAGTTAGGCTGTATTGTCTTTATAGACCCTTAGTATTTTGGTGTTTTTTTATAAAAGCTTTATAGATATTTTCGGTATATTATAATACGTCTACTAATCCTGTTTTTTTTTTGGTATTATCTTACCTTGTTCTACCGCAGTTTCGGGTATTCACCCATCCTCAGGAACAATTCACAAAAAACACATAAACATATATTGTACACAAAAAACACACAAAACACATTTCACTCCATGCGGAGGTCGTAAAAAGTTATAAAGTAAAAACATGCGGAAAGTCCACGCACTATTCCGACAACGTGCACGTTCGGTAGTTAGATAGATACTGGTACCGGTTCTGTCCCTCTATGTCTTATCACATTAGAAGTTTGTTGGACTTAGTGCCTGGATTAATGTGTCGAATAACATGTTTGACTTGAAGTATAGTTGGTCGTTTAATAATGCTGTGGATTGGAGTTTCGTTGCTCTATAAATTTCAAATTCTTCTGTAGCATCCATAATTCGGCCTTTATTACAAACATGCATTACTTCTAAATTGTCATTGAAGCTTTTGTATGTATGACAACTATCCATAAGGTGGTCTGCAAAGCCTGATTTTGGGGCAGTTAGTTTTTTTGTTGGTAGGTGCTCCTTGTATCTTATGTAAAATGGACGTCCTGTCTGGCCTATGTAAAACCTGGGACAATCACTGCATTTGATTTTATAAATGCCTGTTTGGAGTTGCGGGTCCAATCTAGGCCTAGCTTCATATTGTAGGATGGATTCAAGTTTATTGCTTGTTTTATATGTGACGATTATATTGTTTTTCTTCATTACATTTCGTAATGTATAATTTAAACTATTTCCATATTCAACTGACACTTATCTTGGTTTTGAGGTGTTAGGATTAGGTGCTATAGGGCGTTTGTTTTTGTGCTTCGAAATTATTCTGTCAATAATTTTAGTTGTATAACCGTTGGCAACGGCAATATGTTTTATTATTTGCAATTCCTGGTTATAATCCAACGCAGACATGGGGATAGTCAGGAGTCGATGTATAAGACTATTATAAGCTGCCAATTTCTGTTGATCTGGATGGTGCGATGAGGCATGTATTGTCTGGTCTGTTGTAGTGGGTTTTCTATAGATTTTAAACGTTAAATTGTTGTTAGTTCTTGAAATGGTAAGGTCCAGAAAGTTTATGCTATGGTTATTCTCTTGTTCTATGGTAAAATTTAGGTTTTGGTGCATGTCATTCATATAATTGTTTAATAGTTGTAATTGCCTGTTGCTACCGTTGAATAAAAAGATGGTATCATCCACGTATCTGTGGTATGAGATTATATTATTTTTATAGGGATTAGAATCTGACATTAAAAAAGAGTTTTCTATAAAGTTTAGAAAAATTTCTGAAAGTATGGCGGACAAAGGGGAACCCATAGCTAGACCGTCGTGTTGAGTAAAAAATTCTTTATTGAATTGAAAGTAATTTTGGTGGAGAATAGTTTTTAGGAGAACGATAAGTTCATCAACAGCGGTTTCTTGAAGGTTAGAATATTTCTTTAAGTTATTCTGTAATATTTCTATTGTTTGTTGTATTGGAATATTTGTATAAAGGTTTACAATGTCACATGAGGCAAGCTTGTAAGTATGCTCCAATTTTATTGTTTTTATTTTATCAACAAGATCCATGCTATTCCTTAAACTGTAATCATTCACGAAAACAAAGTGCTGTCTTATTATATTGTCAACTGATTTCGATGTATGATAGCTAGGTGCTGTAGTAAAATTTACCAAAGGTCTAATGGGTAAATCGGGCTTATGTATTTTAGGTAGGCCTTTTAATCGAGGAGCTTGTGGGTTAATGGATTTTAGCCGACGGATCTCTTGATAAGACAACAAAGTCTTGCTATTAGATAAAGATTTATTTAAAGATTTATTGTAGGTAGAAGTAGGATCCTTTGGTATATTAACAATGTTGTTGTTCTTGAAGAAATTGTATACCTTATCATTATAATCTAACTTGTCTAGTATGACTATTGAATTACCCTTATCTGCTTTCGTTAGCATTGCATTAGAAGCAGATAGTTTGTTTTTAATCCCCGCTGTTGACTGTCTGTCAATATTGAGTTTGCTGCTTTCATAGCAGGTCCTATTTGCACAAGTTTGGTTTAAAACTTTATTCAGTTTATTGTTTAAAATTACTCTAACTGTAGTCTGTGTTTCCAATGTACGTAAGGTTTTTATAGATAGGCGGTATTGTTTCTTGGGAGTCTGCTTTGTGTATTTAAGCAGTTTTGTTTTTGTGCAATGGTGCTGCTATCTCTAGGATTTTGCCGTAAACATTGTATTAGTTGTTGCGAAAAGTCCGCCAGAATACGTTGGAACCAAAAAGTAAAATTGGTTAAATGTCAGGCCATATTGTTCACTAAGCGACAATTTGTGGATGACAGTAAAAGTGTATATAACTAGTCATTACTCACTTAAAACACAAAATTATAGTGTCAATTTTTGAAAACTTACCCCCTCTATTATTTAAAATATGGAAACAGATATGCAAAATATGATCATGGGATTGCTACTCACCTTTAGAAAAAACCATAAAAACATTTACAAAAAACCTCAACTTTTCCTACCACCCTATCTCAAAAAAAATATAATAGACACATGAAATCTGATGCTTTAAACTAGATCTTTTAAATCCTTGAGTTTCTTTCTTATGAAAATAAATATCTTTTCATCCATTTACTCTTTACGTTAAATAATTTGTACAGCCATTGTGTAAATTAATTGCAGTAAAAAAAACTGAAATTTTTATGGAATCATAGTGGCTTAAGGGCTCCCTGACAGCCATGTAACTGTAATGTTAACTTGATGTTGTATATCTAAAAAACTATTAAAGATAGCTTTATGATTTTTTTTACTTGAAAGTTTACTTCAATTACTAGTTTCGTATATAGTTTTTTTTTTATTTTAACCAAAAATTAATTATTTACAATTTTATTTTTAAATTCTGTTACTTTTAAAACTTTTTTTATAAATAAACATTTTAAACTTTGGCAGTTTTCATAATTTTTACAAAAGCCCATGATAGGAACTAGATATTTGTTATAAGAACATGCAAAAAAAATTGGTGAAGATATCTATACTGGTTGTTGAGATATGCTACATCTAAGTTTTAAAAGGAAACTTTCGGGAAACAAAGAAAAACGTCAATAATGTATTTCAAAATCATTTTACTCACTATTAACAGTGGCCAGAGCAGTAGCTAAGGTTATCTGGGTTTTCATTCTCTTCATAAAGATTCAAAAGTTTAAAAAACACGGTTTTCGGGAAATGGCAATAAATAATGTAAAATAATTAAAAGAATTATCTTACAAACGAGGGGCGAGATAGGCAATATGGTTGCTTTGTAAAATGACTAAGAAAGGTATTTTTCAGTTTTATTCTGTACAAGCCTTAGTAGCCGAGGAATGTTGGGTCTTCCTGATCAGAAGTTCCTTGGTTCGAATCTCGCGAGACCAGGTAGCTTTTCATATCTGTGGTTTGAGGGTAAGAGGGCGGAAGTAAAACAAACGGTGGTTGGCTCGCTTCCAAGCTGATGGGATATGACTAGTTACCTGGTCTAAAGGCTTGAGATGTTTTGCATAATTGTACTGTAGTATTTCTGTACATATATATATATATATATATATTTCTTTTTTTTTAACTAAGCTACGACATATGGGGGAACATTACTTTCATTCATCCTCAATTTTACTTCGATTTTGTGTACTATATCAGATGTGAAACGGAAGGAACTATTCATTCATAGTAGATTGATATAAAATATTAACAATAATAATAATTTTAGATTTTTTGATGCAGTTTAGAAATAACATGTGAAAGGTCTACTATATGATATCATACTATATCAATGCAAATGTCGCAAATTTCGAGTTTTTACGTGCTGCACAAATATTTTCAAAAAATAACGCTTTATATGTCAAATTACTCAAATAAGAAATACAAAATATATAGTAGAAAAATAACTCGACAATCTTTGAACAAAATAAAATACAAATTGTAAAAGAAAATCAAAACAACAGACAACTCCGTGTCTTGATAATTTGTTTAAATTTGTTCAAGGGCTGTTTAAATTTGTTGTAAGTTACAATGATGAAAGTTGAGTACAATAATCAGCAACAAAAAAATCCGGTAGAAAACAAATTTACCCGGTCTGGCTCCCCTTAAAGGATGTTCGTACGGTCTGCTACACTTGGAACTTTTAGCACAGTTTGCATAGGTTCGATCCTAGTTATTTTCAATCAAATTACCTGCTATTTAGGCCTTAAGTTATTTGTTTTTTGCTGATTGATATTGTAGTATCTAAACATTTTCAATTTATATTAGACGTTTTTGAAAAACCAAGTGGTCCATCCCGTACCTCATGGAAGTCTACTGTTCCTGAAACCAGTACCTATGGAACTGAATAGTGAGGCACAAGTAATTCCAATAAAGAGATACATGAGCCATTTTAATGCAAAACGATAGTTCAACTCACAAATCTATGTAACCAATACGTATATATAATGTACTACAACCTAAATAAAACACCAAGCTATAAATTTGGTTGCAAGGCTAAAACGACAGCTGAGGAATTGTTATACTCTAACCTCTTGTCCCCCAACAAAACAGACATATAGCAATCCTTGACCTGCAGCAGGCTGTGGCCCTGTTAAGTCAAGCAGGAAATAGCTACATTTACTGACAAGTAAATTTTTTTTATTAGGGATAAAGAAGTCCATAGCCTCCTCACCACTGTGACCCAAGAGGATGTATTGAGGTATGATTTCCCTTGAGTGATCATCCCAGATCCTTCCCCAGACCACTTATAAAACCAATGAGGGTCTTGGGATCAACACCACGGAACTCTTCCGGTCTAACAACCGCACTTCCGAGTACTGTGAATCTTCTGCACTCGAGAGCCTTGCACCCTCACAGCAGGTGTTGATTCTATTCAATCCCATGGAAGCAGAATCGACAGAGTTCTCGGAAACCAGCCCAATTTTTTTGAGGTGGTACTTAACCAGGCAATGACCAGTTAGAATACCTACTATCTGCCTAAGATTGTTTCTGCCCATAAATAGAAGCTCGTGAGCTTTCGACTTAGAGAGGCAGATGAACATTTTTGCCTACCTAAGACCATCGTTTCAGTGCCATCCATCATCGTACCTTTTCTCCATCTAGATTTCAACAACATTTCTTAGGTGGCTTTTGGGCCTGAAACAGAAAGGATCTGTGCCAATGAAGAGCGTTTTGGCCACAACTCTAGCAAGTCGATCAGCCGCCTCATTACCCTTGGTAACCACATTACCAGGCACCCATTTAAGAGTAACTTCGTTAACTCTAGCCATTTCATCCACTACTTTGCAACAGTCCCAAACTAGTCTTGATTCACAGGTGAACGATTCCAGCACCTTGAAGGCAGCTTGGCTACCAGAAAGGGTATCAATACTAGATCCCTTAATTCCTTACTGACAAATACTTACATTTTTTAAATAAATTTCCAAACTACTTAGCAAATTTCTATATTGTTAAAACTGATTCAAGTAGACTCAATAGACACAACATTTCATGCATATATTTAACTTGTAATTCATTATTATTAAAACACATTTAATTTTATTTTATTCTTATTATTGGCTATTATCATTAAATTTTTCATATATTAAAACCCATAATATTTATTTATTACACATAAAATCAGGTAGTCATTAATTCATTCATTCCTTTTTTATTTAGTCCTTTTGACAATGTACATTGCATAAGTTAAGTCATTAGATTTTAGACAAGAGCTTATAAATAATTTACAGATTTAATTTTAAAAACATCTAACTATAAAACATAAAACAATATAACGCATAAGTAAAAAATAATATTAATTTATAAAATCTGTGATAGTCATAGTTATTTTGGGTCTTATGTGTATGTACTCTACATTTCATTTCTTTTTAAGCCGTTGACAACTTACAAATTTTATGGGATAGTCGTATCCTTTTCTACTTTTAAAATATTGAAAACAATGCAACATTATAAAACATTAGTAAATTACATAAATGACAAGTATATTCAGCAGGGAATCACACCCAACTACAAAACAGAGAGTCAATACAGAAACTTCTCCACAGAGTAAAAAGATATAGACAACAATTGTTGTCTAAGGCTGTTTGCAAAAGATGTATAATTTTGCAAACTTTTAATACTTCGGGGGAGCTTATTCATCAATTTAGCACCTTCTTGTGAAGGAAGTTTACTGTACACATTCAACCTGTGCTGCCTAGCACCATAATTACAAGCTTGGCTGGATAATTACAAGTTCTGCAGTCATGTATGTCCAAGTTCTAGACATGATCACACTTAAATTTAAAATATAGCAACACATCAAATATGTATTTACATGGAAGTATAAGTTCTCCAAGCCTCCCAAAAGAGCTTTTACATGTTTCAGTTTTCTTCAGTCCTGCTATTACCCGAATGACCTTTTTTTGTGGCACAAAAGTCTATGCATATTCTGAACTGATGAGCTTCCCCACAAGAGAATTCCATAGTTCAGATGTGGATATATAAGCCAGTTCTTTTAAGCAGTTAAAAGAATAGACAAACCACAGTACAATTTTAAATTTCTTAGTGCAAAAATTCCTGAACTAATTTTAGCACTAATACCGTTAAATTGGTCATTCCAGGTCAATTTATTATTTACTAGTGGACCCTACAATGCTTTGCTATTGCTTGATTTAATTTTAAGGGTAGTTGTTCAATTTCATTACATCGACTTAAGTAATTGAATTGCAAAAGGTTTTTATGTCACTTAAGATTAATAATATTTAACCAATTTAGATTGATAGTTTGTAGGAAGTTAGTTCAATTTATTTTTATTGTATAGGGGCAGCTACCCCATTTTAATCTCTTTGGTTATAGTGACCACATTCTCTAAATAATTCTGGTACAGTCCTAATTGTAAATTAGTGTAAATTGTGAAATTTTTAGTGAAATTAGTTGAGTAGTTTTTGAGAATATAGAAAAAATGAATGTATTGATTATTATTTAATTGTAAGGGTAATTATTCAATTGCATTCCTTTGACTAAGTAATCAAATTTAAAATGTTTTTTTTTATATCAGATAAAAATAATATTGCATAATTTTAGCTCTTAAGCTTGTAGGATGTTAATTTAAATTTATATTTATTGTGTAGGGGTAGTAACCCCATTTTGATTCCTTAGACTGTAGTAATTGTAACGTCTTAACCCTAGAACCGTCAATGTTAACAAAAATAGATTTTTTGGCGTTTGCAAGCATTTTTTTCAAAATTCGCCAAAAATAATAAATGAACCCCTATCCAAAAGTGTTCCATAGCTTTTTTGTAGAGAAAGATTCAAAAAATTTATATATGCCAGTAAAAAAATAATAGATGTAAAATTTACAAAGTTGTTAGCTAAAGAAACAAAAAATGTTCAGTTACGAAAAGTAAAAGTTCAACTTTAGGCCTACATAAAAAGTAGTAAACATTTTTTTTAATTTTTTTCATAAATGTAAAAAAGTTTCGTAATTTAGTTCTATTATCAATTTCAAATTTCTTATTTTGAAAACACCAGTTTTTATGTTCCTACTACAATACTGCTAACAAAACTAGGCCTAGTTTGAGTAGTAATTTAGGAATATATTCTTTCTCCAAAAATGAAATATTATTATAAGAAAGTGTAGAGAATAAATCAAAGAATTGAAATGTATACTTGTAAATTATTATTTCATAAAAGTATTTGACTTAGTTTTACTTGAATCACAAAATTAGATCAAACGAATTAAACCTCTCACGGACGCATCATATTATGACGTTCTGTGTGAAAAACCGTTGGAAGTGCCACTTCGGGAGCGTGAGAAAGTCAAGTTTTGAATTTCCCATTTGTCAGTATTTCTCAGCACTGTACGAACAAAACTGTTAGAGTAAATATGGTTTGATTTACACCAAACGAAAGATTGAACTTTGATCTATAAATAGATATAAACAAGTCTATTCAAATAATTCAAATTGTAAGAGATATCTCGAATGCAAAATGTGCTGTTTTATTGGTTGAAATCTTTCTAATTGTAAAGGTTTGCAGACGATTCCATACCTTTGGAATTATACAAGTGACTTTTGATTGGATGGCAGCTTTAGAAAGTTAAAATTTTGACGAATTCAAAGGTAGCCTATATCTCTATATTATTGTCAAAATATCCCGGTCGAGCGGTAGAGAGCTTCAAAGAAATGACAAAATTGAGTCTTTCCATGTGATTTATTTGTGCGGCGTTGGTTTTTCAGCAACTAATATTTTAAAACGATTACATATGTAAATATACGTTTTAAAAAAAAAAATTGTAATTACAAAAATTAAAATTTAAATCGTTTTCTTTCTAACGGTTTTTGTCTTTTTGAGATTGGAAGATTTTTAGTAGGTGAAATATTCGATACAATCACTCGTTACAAGTGTGTTGTCGCAGCACGATGTGATCACATCCCAATGTTATCTGCCGGTGTGAGGGTTAACACTCCTGGTAATAATAGACCTATGGATAAAATGTGAAATTATTAGTGAAATAGGTCGAATTGTTTTTGAGTCTATAGAGGAAAAAGAAACAAACATTTGTTTTTATATATAGCACAAGTACAAGCAATTTTTGCCATGTTTACAAATTCACTGAGAGCATGGTAGTGTCATCAAACTTTGAACTTAAGCTTTATAAAAATGGCACATTAATTAAGGTCGACCATAGTATTTGTTTTCAAACAACAACCGCCATCTATACGTCGGGTCGGGTACTTCTGGTACTACCCTCGTTATTCTAATTTTTTTTCTGTATTTTTTTAATAACTTGTTCAGAACTTTCGCAGAGAGCATTTCTGTAACTAATAAACCAATGCAGATGAGCATAATAGACTGATTTTAACATTGGTGTATCACAAATCTTAATCAGTCTG
Source organism: Philaenus spumarius (assembly GCA_018207615.1). Lineage (NCBI taxonomy): Eukaryota > Metazoa > Arthropoda > Insecta > Hemiptera > Aphrophoridae > Philaenus > Philaenus spumarius. The sequence goes on along the minus strand of JAGFPH010001526.1, from coordinate 136,727 downwards.
CTGAGGACATACCTAATGAGGCCCTATTTATCACTATGTCTATGTGGCTATTCCAATCTAGCTTTAGGTCAATTTTCATCCCTACATGTACATACTGAGACATTCCACATCGGTTATGGCATTATTATACAATATGATATTACAACAATCAATGGTTTTTCTATCTCTACCAAAAAAATTTAAATTTACTAATTGAATGTTTCTTGTATTAACTTTAAGCCCTAAACTGGAAAATATTTAACAATTAACGTTTAATATTTGTTACAATTTCTAACTTCAATGTAAAGTTGCTTGCAGTTTTCTCTAGGTACTGGCATTCTACAATAGATCGTATTTGCTTACCACATTTACTTATTGTTTATTTTTATAACAGTTTATAATGTAGATGCTGTGTTATACAAAATAAGTATATTTATTTTGTTACAAACTACTAACGGTTATTCTGTAAATTTGTTTGTCAGAATGTTTCCGGGTCTGGGAAGGACATGGGTCAAGCTTACGTGAACTTCACAAGGAACTGTATGGAGCAGATTAGGAGCAAAGTCAATGATGAGCTGTGGATACTTAATTTTTTTGAGGTAAGTTGCCACATTTTAGTTTAAAACATTTTGTCTGTTGAAATGTTGGATAATCAGTTATTTTGCATTGTTCACAAAATAACGTTTTAACTTTAGAAGCAAATGAGATGTTGAGTTAAAATTTAGCATACACATTTTTTATGTATGTGTACCATAATTATAAGCTTTGTAAAGTTTCAAAATGGCAAATATTTAAAATATTTAACACTGAATCTGTTATGTTTACAGAAAATGTGCAATTAAAGAATCATTTTTGTTTTTAATGAAAAACAACATTTTTATAAAATGATTTCTGCAGTTCAAAGCGCTATTGGGTTATCAACAAAAAACAAAATTTTTGGTAGTTGCCTATGACACCAAGGATAATCTAAAATCAAAATGTTTTGAATTTTTATTTTATTATGATCAAGTTTATTTCCTAGATTTCATTAAAAAAATTAAATGTAACACTTAACCATTTCAAAATGGCTTTTTAAGTATCAAACGTTTTTGTTGGTAACTCGGTGAACTTTTGAGTACAGAAAAAATAAAAAAAACCTTTATCTTTGGCATTTATAACAAATATTTTTCCTTAGCAAACTTTCTGTAAAGTGAGAGCAGTTCGAAATATTTGACACTAAACAGTTTAAATCGCTGCAATTTTGAAATTATATGAAAACTATTCATAAATTAAACTCATCCACATTTAAGGTTTGTTAGGAAACTAGACATTGCTATTTTATTGACGCTAATATAAAGTAGCCTACAACTCTCAAAATGTGTTTGATTAGCCTCATCTTTAGTAAGTCAATTAAATTAAACTCTTACAGGTCTCCGGCGGATATATCCGACGGCAAGAAATTGCAAGAAAAGGATTAATCCGTCATACATATTTTATTTCATTATATGATGTTTGCTTTTCAAAGTAGTTTATGTACCATTCCTATTTGAATTTAGCACTAATGTGATCAATATATCCACCTGCCACCATTTAGATCAATCCACCTTATGTACCTCTATTATCCGCTATTGTACATTGTTTGAGTTTCAGGAATATAGGCTATTCAATGTTTGTAATCAGTGGCGGCGCTACGGGTGGGCCCGGGAACACCCAAAATATTCTCGGCCCACTCTCTGATCCACCCAAAATTAGGGTTACTTTGTGAAGTCTCATATTAAAGCCAGCAAAATACATACATTGAAAGTGTATTTTATGACAAAGAAAATTTGAATGCAAAAATTGTACATAATTATTATACAACAACTGAAAGAACTAATCGATCGAACAATCGATTTATTTTGTTTTAGCGTTCGGCCTAGGTTTATTCATAGTAAACAATAAAAGCATGGTGTTTGTACAGATACTGTATATTGCAGTAGCTACCCCTATGACCATAGAATTATGGTCCATCTCCGGCTGTCTTTTGTGTGTTGTGAAAGTTGTGACAACGGACTTTGAAAACTAAAACAAAGCAGATTGCCATTACTCATGAAACAAAATTAATAAACAAGTCAATATTCTGATGCCAACATTAAAGCCAACCAACCTCTGGTCTGTTTGTTTCAGCAATGGTATACAGCACAAATCCAGTTACTCTGCAACTGGTTGTCTGAAAGACTGGATCATTCTCTTCATGTTTACCAATGCACTTGCCTCGTCCACATAGTCAGGGTAAGTACAGCTGCAACGTGCAATAACATCAACGATTTTAACTGAAACTGTGGAAAAGACATTTCTGCATCACTTACAGTACTGCATGCGTATACCCGTAAAATAATCCTTATGTTTGTTATTTTTTAATAATATTTCAATAGTATACTTTCTGATTACATGATGAATTTTATTCGATTTGTTAGCTAGATATTATAAAATCATGCAAACAATTGCATGACCATGTATCTGTAACAAGTTGAAAAGTTTAGTATTTTAGAATCTAATAATATGTGCTGTGAAGACAGTTACAAAGCTTCAATGTTATTGCTGTTGGTTAAATGACAGGGGGACGATAGATCATTCAAATGTGTATGGTCTCTCGGAAACTATTTTATATTTACTTGTGTTTATAATTGTTTTTTTTTTTTTTTTTTTTTTTTTTTAATAAGTTTTAAAAGAATATAGTGTTTTAATAAACCTGTCTTTTTCAATATGGAAGACCATAATTAATTATGTATTTAAAAACTTAATATAACAACAAATACAAAAGTAAATATAAAAATAATACAGTATTTCTAAGTACACAAATTAGATTATAAGTGAATAAAAAATACTTTTTACCAGGTAAAATAATGTTTGAATAAACAGATAGGCCACAATATGTTTTATTTATGTTAATAAAAACTACATTTAAAATAGTTTATTCAAATATTATTTTACCTGGTAAAATATATTTGTTTATTCACTTATAATCTAATTTGTGTACTTAAAAATAATGTATTATTTTTCTTTTTACTTTTGTGTTTGTTATATTAAGTAATTCAGTCAAGCCCCGATTTCAGATAGCTAGCGCTCTGGGTAGACAATTTCCAGCCACCCTCTTCTTTTTCAGTTCCCTCTTAACATTATAAAGTTATACAAATTCAAGCAACTATTATCAGTTTTAAAATAGAACAATATGCAACTAAATACTACGACTTTTCAAAGACACAGGCTATTTGTCTTTCTTTTTTGTTATCTTATTTAATAAATGGTTAAATTCAGATGTTAAAGTTTGATTCGGATGTTATAACTACCTTTTATAAAACATGAGTTACAGGATACTGTATATTGTTGAACAAGTTTATAATATTTCTAAAGCATTTGGTTTCAGGCCTAATATGTTTAAGCGCACTGCAATAGTTAGATTTCCCCTTGACTCTGTCCATGCCAGTACTATGGTAACAAATTACATTTTTTACAAAGAAGAGTTACAACAAAATAAAAAAAACAATTTTTCCTACTCTAAAATTTGTTTGTCCTCTATTTTTATTGTACTTCAAATTCTCCCGTCATTCAAAACTGGTGCTCTAGGTAAATGCCCAGTTAACCCGTTTGTAAATTCAGTAATATTGTTAATAGCAAATCAAACAACGACTGTTCTAAAATAATAATTAGTCATTGATTAATTTAAGAAAACTTTGTCATGAAATAACTATAGCACATCTATACTGTCCAATACCAGGATTCTGTTCACATACCTTGAACAGATAATTCAGAAAAGTATGAAAGATATGCAAGTACATGCAGCTAGGTTAATGATTTATACTACATTTTTAGAAAATAAATTTCATATTTTGTTTCCCTCATTTTAATGGCTGTCATTTGATATCCCATAAAAGATGCCTCTGTTTACAAATCCATTGCATAATCTAGGTAGTGTCAGTTTGTACATTTAGCAGGATTAACAATTTTAACTACCTTTCTTAAAAATACAATTTTTTGATTCCACGTTTCAATTGGGTTTATTTGATAACTTAAAAGGAAAAAATTCTACGCTTATACCCTTATTCTACTTGTCTGTCTTACTTAAATTTCCTCAGAACTGATAAAGGTATCACACTGTAATTTGAAGTTATAAATCATGGTAAGCTGCATAAAATTCCAATAATCACAACTTAAAATATATTTTAAAAACTATATTTTAGTGGAACAAAGTTTAGAACTCCAAAAATATATATTTTATGGTAGTCGTGTGGAATAATATTTAAAAGTGTGTCCTGCGAAAATTTTGCTAAAAATCCTATTCCCCCTTCTAATTTACAAAGTATTAAGACCAACATTTTTTTAAACAGTGGCGTTAGAAAAACTCTACAGAAAAACTAAAAGGATAACACCTTTTTAAGTGATGCAAAATGTGTTTTCTATTTATTTAGTTACTTCTAATATTTTTATAATTTTGTGTATCTTACACGATGTTGGAGTCTATAGTAAAAAATCTGATAGTGTCGGTAAAGTTATCCAAATCTTCCGATATCGTCAGGCTATAACACATAGTGGATAGATTATAAGTGGATAGTTAAGCCTTAATGTGAAAAATATGATTGTTCTATATTTACGTGTCCATAAACACACCAAACTATATGTTTTATTTATAGGAAAAGTAAATTGTTTTTACTTTTAAGTTATATTTTAATATGTAATAAAAGTACTAGACGACATGGCTGATAACCGTCTACCTAATATTTTATCAAAAGAGATAATTAAAAAAAAATTTGGTTTTGAGGGTGGTAGTACTTAGCTGAAAGGCATTCTGTGTCGTTATCAGCTGATTTGGGATTATTGGGAGGGGGGGGGCAACTGATTACCTTGTGGAAGTTGATAAGGGACGATGCAAGGCAGAAGTGTATTCTAGCCACTTGGACAAGTCATTACCATGCCTTTTACAGAGAGGTAGACTTTGACCTCGACAATAAAACTTATTTTAGGGAGGAATTTAATTCAAAATTAATTAGATGGGTTTTCAAGTATAGAGGAGATTTGCTCTTAAATTATAAACCTATGGTAAAAAACAAAATTATAATTGCTCTCTTTGTAACTTAAATCAGTTCGAGGTTATGTATCATTTTATCAGAAAATGTCAATTTTTAAAGGACTTTAGATTTAGATAGCTTAAAACTCAAGAACTAACTAGGGAAGAGGTTTTAAAGTATTTAAATGGGCACGATTGGTACGGCTTGCAAAATTTTCACAACAAAGTACAGATGTGCTTTAGTTTAAGAATTTAATTTATATCGGACGTTCTATAAAATTTTAAACTTAAGCTGTATTTTTTTCTAAATTTTAACACTTTGAGAGCTGGCCCTGAAATATGGAGCTATTTGTAGAATGCTGGCCGTTTTTGGCTATTTTCAAAAAACATAACTTAAAAACTAATAAAGTTATGAAAAAACTACTTACATTGCAGAATTGGTCTTCTTCTCCTTTACAATGTGATGTGAAGTTCAATAAATATTTCTATTTTTCGTATATATAAAAAAATGTTGTTTCCAAGGTTATTTTGGTAAAAAAACAAAAATCCAACAAAGTTGTTTATTGTTGGAAATTCATACTACAAATATTTATCTAACCACAAATTTAGGTCTATTTACACAAAAATAATTAATACTAAGAACAATAACAAAGTTTTTTACACTGAGAAATTTTTTTGGTGTGATAAACTTTGAAACAAGGTTCTTTACACAGAGGTACTTGACACTCGCAACACCAGTAGCTAGTGTCCTTCCTCTTGGCTTTACCAGTTTCTCTTGAGCCCTTTGCAGAACACACTTTGCACATTCTTTGATGTTTTGTTTTACCTGGAGGCACTGGTATCTTTTCTAAAAAGTGTTTACCAGTAGCAAGTCTACTTAGTTGGCGGCCACTTGTACTTGGACGGGGATTTTCCTGTTCAATGACTGACAGCTCATTACAAAGTTGTCTGATGAAGTTGTGGTAAACTTTTTATTAGTGATTTTATTGCAGAGGATACAAGCAATCACTAAAATCATCAGAAACATGTGGAAAGCAAGCTTTCTCCACCACTTCACTGACCTATGGTCGAACGCCCCGTAGGACATGCGCTGGTCTGCAAGATCTACACCAAATTTGTTTTTATTGTAGTATACAACACAGGCAGGTTTAGTTTGTTCTCTACCATATCTGTCACGATAGTTGATCATTTCAGCAATATGCCTAGAAGATATCATAAATACATCCCTCTTGTCCTTCCAACGTAAGGCAAGGATATTTCCCTTTCTGCGGAATATTTGTTTCCCTTTTTTCAAGCGAGCTTGTTTTACAACTTGGGGTATCCCCTTTCTATTCTTCATAGTGGTACCAACCACTCCTATTTTTTGTTTTTCCAATTCTTCTGCTAAAGTAGGACTTGTATAAAATCGGTCCGTAAACAAAGTTCGTCCACTACCTGACAATGTTCCTAACAAATTTGTCACCAGGTTAACTACAGAACTACTTTCACCACAAAACAGTTGAAAATTCCAAACGTAACCGGAGCTTGATTCTGACAACATAAATAACTTTATCCCGTATTTAGATGGTTTTTTAGGCATGTACTGCTTGAAATAAAGTCTGCCACGGAACTTGCACATCCCCTCATCGATTGTGATATTTTCGCCTGGTAGATATGCACCTTGAAACCTCAACCGCAAAGTTTCCAGTAAGGGACGTACTTTCTGTAGGGGGTCATATCCTGGGTCTCCTTTCTTTTTTGAAAGTCTATTATCATTCATGTGAAAGTTTGACATGATCAACATAAACCTGTCTCTACTCAAAAGGTTGGGACAAAAATTGCATGATACTACTGGGTCTTGTGACCAATGGTCAATTATCTTTGGTCTCTGGCTGATACTCATATGAAATATAATAGCCAAAAACTTTTTCAATTCGGCAAGTGTCACCGTTCTCCAACTACTCATTCGACAGTTATTTGTGAGTTTGTTTGTGGCACAAAGTTGACGTAAATTTTGTTGTGCATACAAATTGGTTTGTTCTTTGAAATGATGTAATAAGTCTTTGTCAATAAAATATTGAAAAAATCAAGAACTGAACTGTCCCTATCTAATTCGGAAATATCAGTAAGACCATGCTCACCACAAAACACATCAATATTTGGCACTAAATCTGTTTCTGTCCATTCTTGATTTGGCAGTGCAGCAGGGATAGGCCTAGGTTGATTTGGCACAGCGTCATTAGATCCGTCATCTGAGTCAATGCCTGTAAATAAAACAAAACAAAAGTATAACTAAAAAGCTAGTTTATATAGTTTATCAACTGAAAATAACAAATAAGGGAAAATAATAATCGATGTTATAAAATTAATCGTCACACAACAATAACCAAAAAATGCAGACTCAACTTCAATTGAATTAGAGTGTATTCTTACCTGAACTGTCACTTATTCCTTCTTGTTCATAGTTAGAATCATCATCTATATTATATACGTACAAACTTTCAACATCACTAAAGTCATTTTCATCACGTAAATTTGCAATAACATCGTCATCTAAACCGAACAAATCCATTGCGTCAAAGTATAAACACACGCGATCACAATAACTAAAATCGTCTGTCTTGCGTTTGTAAACAGTTATACAGCCAGTGCATTCTATCGGATAACGTCAAAACTAAAACGACTACTTGCGCTCTTAGCAGTAAAATATGTTACTAATACTCCAAGGAACCTTTGTAAGAAGGTCAAAGCCCGTATATTTAATGATTACGCAACATACTAACATTGAAACAGCGACTCCGTAAAATTACGGAATCCCCGTTCTTCGTGAGTTTCGGCGTTCCGTAAAAATACGGGGTTAGCTCTCAAAGTGTTAAAGTACTTTTAGGTTTTGTAATTTAACCCTTTGATGACTACGACAACACAACAATACAATACCAAAACGGCTACGAGCCGATGTATCGAATTGTTATTCTTTTTAGTGATTACTAACTTATGTTTTGCTATTTTAATAAAAATTTGCTTGTAATGAAAGGGAAACAACCAAATTGTTTGTTACTAGAGATCAAATCAAGATTAAGTTTTTTTTATTTTCGTCTAAATTTGTTGTTTATTTTTAAAATCAAGTATGCCTTGATTTGACAGCTGGGGGTGGTAGAAATAATATCTACAGTCAGTTGTGCATTGTTTTCGTCTTTGAGCAAATATTTATATGGTTATAATTTTGTGTTTATAGTGTCTTAGTATTTAGTTTTGTACGTTTTTAGAGTTCAGTGTTTGTTTTATTCAATATGAGTAATAAACGGTGTTGTATTTCACCAGTTAGTGAAGATAAATTGTTCAGACAAGTTCAGAAAACAAACTGCCACGCCGCACACGCGCCTCTTCCCCGCCGCGGAACCGCCCTCAACCAAGCCAAGCCTATAGGCCTAACCAGCGTGTTCCCATTTATATTTTTTATTTGATTTGCCCTTAAATAAATTTTGCGCTCATACGTGGACTAGAATAGGAAATACACCCACTTTCCTAATTCTTATAAGTTGTTTGTAATTAATACACTTTATTTTATTTTACTAGCTCTAGTCAGACTCCTTCTCGGGATCGTGCCGTTTGGAGTTATTTTGTCACACACAAGAATTAATATAACCTTATATTCTAACTTAATTTTAGAGCACTGGTTAATTTTTGGTACTGGATATTTAACTTATAAATGAAAGAAATTAAGATATGCAAATAAAACTTTTTTATTTTAAAAAACAAATTAATTTTGCTTTCGCAACTGCTTCAAATTTTCAAACAAATATAATAATGATATTTATAACTATTGTAATATTTACATTTATTTCGCAACGCTTTTATACCTTTGTGAGAATAGGGAATATTCCGGAATGATTTTACTTTTAGACTTTTCCTCTGAATTTACTATTATTTTACTTATTCTTTTTAAATTTAATTCTAAAATCTTTATTAATGGATTTTATTTAACTTTAAAATATAGCTCGGTTATTTGCTACTCACAAATATGATTTATTGCGGCTTTCCTCCTTGGTGGTTTAAGCCTTGAAATGAAGTCCTTGATACTCTTCTTTCTTCCTGTCTTCTCTCCTCTAGGATTTCTCCTCTTCTTTAATGTAGAGCGATTTCTTACGGCCCGCTGATCTGTACCGGAGTTGGTGATTTTTGCCGACCTACTGCTGCTTCTGCAAACTTTTACGTGGTCCTCCTGTGGCTATCAAAACGCAACTGAAATTATTTTTTCTTCCCCCAACATCGTTCGGTCTAATTTGGAGTCAAGAGACTTACTCTGCCTTTTTTCAGTAACTTTGTTTCTCATGTGTTTTCTCTGGGTTTCTACGTTGTAGAATTTTCCTTTAATTATTTAAATTAGGTCCCACGACTTTTTTTTCATTAATTCACTTTGATTTTGTCGATAATTATGTATTTCCTTTGCAGAGCAATAAGTAATTGTATTGGCTTCGGTGGTGGTAGAATGACGTCATGTCTTCAGCCTCCCTTCGCTGTGTTTACCCAACCCATTCTGGTCCGTACAGGAAATTTATACTTTTTGTATTTAATTCTTTCGAAGTGCTCTAATTTCGTAACCCCTGGTCCGATTTCTTATTTCTTTGGCTCATTGGATTCTTGACCATCTCCTGATTCTTTCTTCCTTTGAGTTGTTGTTTTAGGGTTCCTGGTTCCCCAGTTATCGCCTTCGTTTGTTTTCTTTAAATTTTGAATTTTAGTTTTTCCAAATTGGTCTAAATTGAAATTTTCTTGGTTCTATCCTCTTCTCCTGGTTCCCAAACTTCCAAAACTGTTCTTCTTTTTTCTTTCTTCAATTTGGGCACGGTTCTGTGGCCTGTTTTGTGTGACTCTTCGAATTTTGGATTTGGCAACCCCCCTTTTTGGTTTATGTCCCCTTCTCACATGGTATTTTACATTCACATATTTATTACATATTATTTCGTATATATTTATTTCTCTATACCTTTATTTCCCTTTATTTAATTGGTTATTTTATTTTATCTATTTTTGAGCCTTTTCTTTCAAAAATATTTAATTATGTTAATTTATTTTTTTGTTAATTATTATTAATTTATTATTCTTTAATTTATCCCCAATTTAGGCCTTTGAATTATTTTAATTTTTTACTTTTAGCATTTTTCACCTAAGCCTTTGTTTTATAACTTCTTAGTTATTTTTATTAAAACAATTCTGTTAATTACTTTTTTATTTGCTTCTTCTCCTTTATTCATTACATTAAAAAGAATTTACAAATTTTTATATCTTAAAATATTAACATGGTGTCTAGGGATGTGCGAGATTGACTTTTTGAATTCGAGACGAGAACGAGATGTTGTTTAATAAAAATTATCGAGATCGAGAAAAAGACGAGAGCTGAGGTTTAGGAATGAGCGAGAAACGAGAATTTATTAAATACAATTTATCGAGATCAAGAAATAGCGAGATTAACGTTTTTTTAACGAGAATGAACCAAAATTTTAATCTCAAGTTGAGAGTGAGAAGTATCATATAGCTTTTTACATCATCGAAATTAATATAATGTATATATGGGATAAGTTAATTATTAATAAGTTTACTTTCTTTTGATTTGCTATTATTACTAAGTTTATGAAAGCTATTACAAATATAATGTATCTCATAGATAATATGTACTTTAACAGTTTAGACTATTGATTAATATGTTAATATGCTTTACACTACATAATATGCAAAATATTAATTTTTATATAATTATATTTATTTTTATTTAAGTAATTAACTGCCATTATTTATTTTACTAAAAACCAAGGTTATATAAAACTCAATCTCTACTATGCTAAGTTATTTCTCGTCAGTATCAAGTAATTTAAATAAGATATTGCGATATCCTAATCACTTCCTTGTGTTGAGATGTTTGGAAATGTTTTGTTTATCTTCTTTTCATTCTAATGTAACATATTAAGTTTTATAAAAAGACCTAAAATAAAACTCGAGATTTTAAAAATGTATCGAGAAATTTATGGCAGAATCGAGAAAAATATAAGTGAGAAATGAATTTTATTCTTGACAACGAGATCGAGACGATATTGAGTTATTTCTTGTTCCTAGTCGAGAGTTTCGAGATCTTGCACACCCCTAATGGTGTCTTATGGAGCATAGCAACAGTACCTTGATTAGCAACAACCCTAATAATTATGAAATTCCTTGTCTTTTAACTTTTATATGTAGGTTATTTACACCAGCTAACAATGTAACTTCAGAAAATGACTACCATACTACACCACTTTCAGTCTCAACGCCAGTAGGCCTAGAGGTAAGCCCAAAGGTAGAACCACAGTAAACAATGAACCAAATAAAATTTTAAGAACATAGGTAACTGTGGTAACAAATGATGTATACTACCCACACAATTTTATAATTTTATTCATGAGTTGCCGGGAAAAAACTATTGTCCACCACCTGAATCACCACCTATACCTTATTTTTGTCCTCTTCTTTACCATGAATCTTTTAAACTCAATGATCAAGGAAACCAACCGATATGCTGAAGAATATCTTTTATCTCACAAACCAGACTGTATTTGCAGAAATGAAAGGCTTTTAGCTATTATTATAAATATGGGTTTGGTAGAAAAGTCCACTATTGGTCTTACTACACCATCTCAGTTGACACCTTGGTTTCCAAAAATGTTCACCAGAAGTATGTTTGAAACAACTTTAAGATTTTTCATATAATGTAGTTAACAACAACAATATTGCAGAACATAGAACAACTGACTACGATCCTTGTAGCAAATTTCAGCCACTTATAGATGTAAATAAGGTACTTCGACACCACTACATTTCAAATCAGAATCTTTCAATAGATAATCTCTTATTGGGACCAACAACCATACCCAATTATTACAATATATGCCTAACAAAAAACATCATAAGTGTGGTATCATAAGGAGTGGGCACTTTGCGAAGCAATTACAAATTATTGTTTTTGCTTTAATTGTTACAACAGAAGAAACTAAAGAAAATTGCTAAGCTCACACGTAAAGTTTTAAGTAATAAAACTTTTGGAAGTAGGGAATTATGTAAATAAAGGTTAAATTAGCATTTGTTTGTTGACAATTATTTTACAGATATTCCTCTGGCAGAATATTCAAAGTTAACATTTTTAACTGGCATAATTAGAAAAAATAGGGTGGGAATTCCTGATGGACTCTTACGCAAATTTAATGTTGGAGACAAAAAATATCTGAGGAGTGGTGAAATGCTAGGCATTGCTTACAGAGAAAAGGCTTCCTGAAAATCTCAGTTTGAATATTCACTGACTCCAAGGCAGAATCCAACCAAAAAAGTTAAATGAGACGTAACCAATTAATAATTCAAAAGAAGCAAAAAATAATATCCCAGTATAACAAAAATATGGGAGCTACAGACTGTACTGACCAAATACTTTATTCATACTTAGATGAATGTCTTAAATAATGATGAAAAGTTACATTTAATATTTTCTAATGTATGGTTCTAAGTGCATATATTCTCTATAAACAAAACTGCAATTGTAAAATAATGTCTAGATATACATTTACAGTTTCAATTGTAGAAAGTTGTCTGAAGATTGGTTGTCAAAAAAATTTATTCTAGAACACATGGATGAAGGAGATGCTCCAGTTGGCAAATTTGGATTAGGCAAACTTCCTGATGTAACGTGCTCAGGGTTAGGGTTAGGATTGGGTGTCAATCACTGAGCGTGCCATGGTATATCTATGTAGAATGCGATGACGATCAAGTAGGCAATGGCAGTGAAAACCGGCATAGATTGGCAAGACTTCTAATTAGTATTTTTCAGCGGTAGGACAGACTTTGACGGGACGCACTACAACTTACGGCCTATATGTTGGTGATCTTATTTAAAATTATAATTATGGCCGACTGAGACTACTGTGCGTAGCCGATATGACAGTAAGTAGTCCCGTAACATAAGTTAAATACGGTTATGGGTATATAGCTTTGTCGGGCTTATATCTCCTGGTAACCCTACCAGTGTGTATAATTAGTTAAGATAACTAGTGTACATAAGATATTATGTAGTTCTGTTTGTTAAAGCTGGATACCTGTGTGTGTGTGTGTGTGTGTGTGTAATTGTTCTAAGTTCGTGTTGTTCCGAGCATTAAACCTGGTGAGTTGTCAGAGATCTGCAGGCTCTCTGCTAACCTTGGTTACGGGGTTAAATGTTGGTTCATTTACACCCCTAAACTTAATTTACCCCTTCGGTCCTGCTCACGTTTTACTGATACAAATGAAAGAAGCTGAAGAACATTTTGTGTAAATTGCAACCCAGGTGTTCATGCAGAGTGTTTCAGTAAGCACAAGTGTATATAAAACATTAATCAGACAATAAATACAAGATTGTGATACTAGCCTAACACTCACTATTTACACAGCATTTATATAACTGTAAATATTGTGATTTTTAAGCTTTTGTTTATATAGACCAGACAAAACATTTATTAAAATATTCTCTTGAAATTTTCAATATTTGTACAGAATATTTTATAATATTTTTTTTAGTTATACCTATTTCATTCCAAAATAAAATAAAAATAATAAAACCTAATAATCCCCAAAAATAAAATATTTAAAAAAGTTTTCCTTTTTAATTAGATGTATAGTAGGCTACATATTGTTACATGTAAAATAAAGTAAAAAGTACAAACTCTACTAGTATTTTTAGATTAATTAATTTTTTTTTACTTATGACAAAACTGCAATTTTCATCCTGGCCTTTTTGGCATACAAGTGCTGTTTAATCACTGGCCTTTTTAGGATCAAATTTATTTGCTGCCTATCCTTAACCTTCACGCTGCGTAAATCGACTTTAATCCACGGCCTTGGAAAAACATTTCTGTAACTTCTTTAGACGACTTTATTCACTATAGACTCCGTAATGTGCTGCACTCTCTGAGAAAATATTTTAACTTAGTTTCTTCATTGTTGTACTGTTGACAGTTGTTGTAGTGCTTGATACTAGATTTGTTTACTGTATGTTTACAAGTGATGTTTAGTTCATTCAGTTTACAATAAATTATTATTTATTTATGAGTATAAATAAATAACTTTTAAAACTAAATCATAATAAATATAGATATACAGTTTTCTTTCAATAGTTTTAGTGTTCGTTTTAATTTTCGGTGTGATATCGGTGACTCTAAAACTCTCATATTTTTAGGTTATAACTAGTAAATTATAAATTATTTGTTATGGATTTATCAGGGTAAGTTAGAAAATAAATGTATGTATATATATTTGTATTACTAATTATATTTATTATATTACATTTCTGTATTTATATTGCAGAAGGTAAAATATTTATTTCAGAACAAATAATATATACATAAGTACAAAACTGCAAATTGTGTTTTTAGTACCGGTATCCTACAGAGAAAATACCATGTTTTACAGCGAAAAAAAAACAAATACACCTTTAAACTATTATTATTTTGCAAAATTGTAATATAATATTGATAAAAAATACAGTAATAAAGATATTTAAAAAATAAAACTAAGAAAAAAGTAAATAAAAAATTTGGTCAAAAAGTGCAATATTTTGTAGTGCATGAAAATTATGATGCAGCGAAAAGGTTAAAAAAGGATCAATTAATATAGAATTCTTTTAAATTGAATTTAAAAAAAATTGTTTGGTTATTTGTTCTTATAAAGTTTAGTTTAGGATCAACTAATGCGTTTAATTCAGTGTAAAGGTGTAAAGTTTCTTTGTGTTGTGTTTTAACAAATCCTATTACTAGCCAATAAAGGAGACAGCCTAATCAGCAATGCTTTGAAAATGCAAGATTAATATATGATAAGTATGTAGTTTGTTGTGGAGAACTATTTTATTGCATTTCACCAAATATTGTGCAAGCCTATTTTTGTTGCACAATAAAGAATTTTTTCATTCATTCATTTATGTGTGTATTTAATTTGTTTATGTACAGCTATTAAACATGTATAGAATACAACAGTCAGTGCCAATATATGTAATCTTAATAAGAACCTTAGACCATAAATGAGAAATAAACATTAATCCAACCTTTTCCAATTTGGTTTAGAAACTATATTCCGACTTTGAGCTACATGGCGTCATAGAGGACAAATTAAACTCTAAGACATATCAAACAGTTTCTCAACGAATGCAGACAGAAGAAGCGACCTGTGCACTTACCGAGAGTTCGAGTAGAGACCAGGATTCAGAGTGAGTAGTTTTTCTTATATTGTACTCCTTTTCCATATTAAAGTTTGAAGTGATAGAATTCTAACTATTAGTAGTCCTGTCGATACGATAGATCAGTAGCGATATCTTATTTTAGTTTGCATATGTTTTAGTTATTAGCTTGCATTAACAGAAAAGCTTGTGCCTATAATATCTTGTAAAAGCATGTTAGATAAATAGATGAAACAAAACGCATACTATACATACAAGCATACTGTTTTCTTGTATCGCTAAAAGCTTGTTTGTTTAAAAACCCCTGTTTGCCCAAATTAACTTATAAAACAGAAAATACAACAATATATTTTTAATAACGAGTAAGCTAAGTAGAATTCGAAATAATAAAATATCTTACCAATTAAAGACTATTTAGGAAATTTAAATGGATAAATTAATTGTATGGTACTTATGTATAACAATTAATTGTAATAATTTTTTCAGAACGTATGCATATATATATTATATATGCATATATATATATATATTATATTATATATATTTAAATAGTCCTTGCACTTCTAAATAACACAATTTGTTACTCCACCCTCTCCTCCTCAAAAATCTAGTGAAATTAACTACCAAAATTTTAAGTTGTATTCAAATACTTAGAAATTCAACATTGATACCACAGAATAAATACGAAAAACAAATATTTCCCTTTGTTAAACTTGCATATGTTACTACTACCAACACAACAACAGCTGATCATCAAACATATAATATCAGCTGAGTAAGTATAATATCAAAATATTGAGTAAGTGATGAATGGTTTACGGTTAAGTGACCTGTGCGGGGTTACATTAATGTAATTGCAATACCTTATCTTACGGTAGGACTGGTTATATCAAGGCTTAATTTGCACCATTAGGTAATGATAGTTTTTGTGATAATAAAAATTCAAAAAAATGTACTAGCATCAAAAAGTCCTTAAATCACTTGACAACTAACTCTGTCTTTTTGACAAATACAAACACCTTTGCGCAATTAATTATGGCAATGTTGTGTTATAATAGATCAGTTTCAAAACAAGCACAACATGCACTTGCGGCAGTTGATCGTAGAAATTTCTTATTTTAAAAACACCAGTTTTTATGTTCCTACTATAAGACTGCTAACATAACAGGCATAGTTTGAATAGTAATTTAGGAATCTATCCTTTCCCTCAAAAAATGAAATATTATTATAAGAAAGTGTAGAGAATAAATCAAAGAATTGAACTGTATACTTGTAAATTATAATTTCATAAAAGTATTTGAGTTAGCTTTACTTGAATCACAAAATGAGATAAAACACATGAAACCTCGTTCGGACAAAGGAAATTCAAAAAATGACCGTTGGAAGAGCTATGAAACAGCCTAGCTTTGCGATCTCTAGCGGTAGTTTCATTTCTACGCAAATCTGTACTTTCAACTGCTGTTTGAATAACATCTAACCAGTCAAATCTAGTTTACTTTACACCAAACGAAAGATTGAACTTTTGTCTATAAACAGATATAAAAAAGTCTATTAAAATAATTCAAATTATAAGAGATATCTCGAACGCAAAATGTATTGTTTTATTGGTTGAAATCTGTCCTTGGGTTGCAAAGGTTTACAGACTATTCCATATCTTTGGAACTATATAAGTGACTTTTGATTGAATGGCAGTTTAGAAAGTTAAAATCTTGACGAATCCAAAGATATCTCTATCTTATTGTCAAAATATCCTGGTCGAGGGGTAGAGAGCTTCAAAGAAATGTCAAAGTTGATTTTTTCCATGTGAGTTATTCGCGCGGCGTTGGCTTTTCAGAAAACTAATATTTTAAAATGATGATTACATACTTAAATATACGTTTAAGAAAAAATGTGTACATTCAAAAGTTAAAGTTTAAATCATTTCCTTTCCAATGGTTTTTGTTTTATTGCGATTGGATGATTTTTAGTGGGTGAAATATTCAATACAAGTTGAGTTGTCACAGACTACACAATTCACTAAGGCAGTGCATTGAGACCACTCACTTTGAGTGGTCCAACATCTGGAGGGTTAACAAAGTAAAAATTGTTTTATTGAAATCGATTGTGAGCTCCAAGATCAGGGTAACTTTTCAGTTTCAGAAGTGATGATTAAAGAATTGTACCAGAAATTATACTTTTAGCCAATCCAATTGTAACTGATATTTCATACCTAGACAGGTTTTAGAATTATCTAATGACACAACTACAAGGGGATATATGCAACTTAATTTTTTAGCAAGATGGCACTCTACAAATTTAACTTCGTGAAGTTATTGCGTACTCAGTTGCACAATGGACTTGGGATTGGTGCTGTTAAACAATTTCCTGGCCACCTGGCCATTTGATCTTATGCAGGACTTCTATGTGTGGGGATAAATTAAAGGAAAAAGTTTTTGTTCCGTGTCTTCATGGATGTGCAGCCAAGCTGCAGGAACAAAGACAATTGCAACAATTTATGAAGACATGAGTCATAGGATTTGGGAAAAAAATTTACTAAAAAAGGAAATATCTGTGCGTTGCACAAGGTGCCCACGTTTGTTACATGATACATCACAAAATTATATAAGGTGTTAACATTACTTTTGTCTAATTACTTTATAAACATTCTATATTATCGGAGCTAGAGAATATCTTCAGGTATGCTAGGAGATGTAAAAGACCACAACCTTTGAACTAGTGTAACTTTTTCGTTTTTAGGGTTTATATGTCACAGAACTTTTATTTTACAACCTATTGGGAAGAAAATTTTATATGACATGTTTTTAGTAAAACCAAATGCAGAATTATTCTTTATTTTATTGCACTTGAAAAGTAAATATGAAAGTTTGGAATCATATGCGGCGGTTTCAAAAATAAAGGATGGACAGTTGTAAATAACGATTGGGAACACTGATTAATTTGTGCATGCTTGTAAGCTTTATCTGGTCTGTAGATCATGTACAGTATTCACCTTATTGTCATCAGCTTACTGTTATTCGTCTCAGCGTTTAATAATAGGTGTGATAATAACCAATAGTGAAATCTGATCAGTGATTAGATTTCTAAACCTTAGACACTATAATTGTGCTGTAATTCACCTATTGAAATATAGTCCGTAATTAGGGAAGGAAAAATGAGGCAATGGTGTCATGAGTTTAGGGAAGGTCATTCAAATGTATAGAATATAAAGTGGAATGACAGGCCAAGTGTTTAACTAACAATATTGCCGACCGGGTAAATGTGAAAGTATGAGAAAATCGCATCTTCACGATTACTTTAGAATGTTTAGATGTTTAAAAAAACATCAGGTTTGTGACAGGCACTTTAGGCTATTTATCTGCACATACTTTTTTGTACCACTTTAAATGAGAAAATTTTTCTCCATATTGTTACTGGTGATGGAAACATGGATTTAGAATGTGAATGGTGAAACAAAACACAAGTCATACAATGGCGTCATTACAATTCACCCAAACCAAAAACATTCAAGCAAATATCAAAGGAAAATTTTGGCAACTGTGTTCTTGGACCAAAAGGGAGTACTTTACTTCATTTCATGGAGTCTGGGATAACCATCATACCACAAGTCTATTCTGAGACAGTTTTTTAACTGTTCTGTGCTATTCAAATCTGACAGGGAGTGTTGAAGTCAGGAATTGTTTTACTTCACAATATCTCTCACAGCTGCCTGAACATTTAAAAGTTTGAATAAGAAATGTTTTAACCCTAAGCTTGTGCCTAGCCACTATCATCTCTTTCTTTATCTCAAGAACTGGCTTGTATCTCAATTGTACAAGGAAAATGGGTGAAATCCAAGGTGGTAGAGGGTTTGGAAAGTTTCATGGTATAAAATAATATGTTTGTTACAAAACAACATATTCTAAATTGTAGAGAAATAATGTAATTATGATTACATTTTAAACCATTTTTTTTTTAATCAGTTTCCATTAGCCCTTATTTTATAACTGAAATGTCCTCTTCGAAAAAGCCTTGTAGAATAGGTCTTTTAAAAAACCTGCCGTTTAACATTTTTTATTTTGACACCTCAGTCTAAACTGGTTTAAAATCTGCCATTCCCATTCCCTTTCTAGATTTCCAGTCAATTAATTTTAAAATGTGTACAAAATCCTGAATTCAACATTTATTAAGTACAGTAAAACCGCTTATATCCGGATCAATGTGGCGCCGGACAATCCGGATATAAAAAAATCCGGATTTGAGAGGTTTTTTTTAATGTGGGTAAATTGGTTGAAATGAACAACAAATCGTACATTATACATTTTTATTGTTAACACGCTAAAAAAGAGTACAAACATTTTCAAACAATCATTGTATTTAAGTAAAAAAAACTAACGGACTTATAGTAATTTATGTGCATTAAAGTTCAGAAAAAGTACACAACTTAGGCATATTATTAATATTCAAGTTAATACAATTATGTAATGTATATTAAAAATGAGGAAATTAGTAAAAAGTTTGACTTAAATACAGTACAGTAAAATTTAAGTTTTATTTGCACTCACATCATTTAATTTTTTTTAAAACGATGTAATTGAGGCTTGCTTGGATCGCTGAACCCGCTTCTTTGACGAAATATCTCTCCATCTGCGAAAAAGCAAGAGATCGGCCGCTGTAGCTTCTTCTTGTTGTTCGACGTAGTCGATCAGATGTTCAAACACCTGGAATGCTTCACTATGCGTCATCGTTTGTTTTGGCTCTTCATCTTCGACAGGTGCTGGCTTTGTGTTCACTAAGTCGATAATATCACTGTCGGTAAATTCATGAACTTCATCTTCATTCATTCACTCATTTACTTCATCACTGTTTATGTTGTCACAACCGGGAACGTTTCTTAGAAGTTGAACGATTTCTTCGTTTGTTTCATTATCTTGTTTTTCTGTTTCTGGCTCTGCATCATTCCACTGATCACTTGTTTGTGATCCAATAGTTTTCTCCAGGATTTTACCAGTGTTGTTGGCTGGATGTCATCCCATGCACTAGAAATCCACGTCTTTAAGGTACTCGGTAACACTCTTGCCTACGTCCATACCCGCAATTATCACTGACAGTAACTTACAGCGGTATAACCGTTTGAGTGATTCAAGCACGCCTTGATCCATTGGTTGACTCAGTGAAGTTACGTTGGGATGCAAAAACACACACTTTATTTCACCACTTCTTAATTCATCGGCAGAAGGATGAGAAGGATGTCAAGCAACAAAATTGCCTCCTTTGACAAGTGGTTTTTTCCTAAATATTTTTCGACGGATGGGACAAACTGATGGTTAAACCATTCCTTAAAAATTGCTGAGTTCATCCAGGCACTTTTTTGCCTTTTGTACCACACTGGTAAAGATGAGTGGTCCTTAAAGTTTTTTAATGCCCTGGGTTTCTGCGATTTTCCTATCAGGAACAGTTTTACTTTATTTTTCCCCGTGATATTGCTGCAGGCTATAACTGTCACTCTTTCTTTTTTCTTTATATAGCCTGGTGCACTAACTTCTTCCTTGGAGGCTAGAGTGAAGCTTGGTTGCTTTTAAAATTCAAACCACTTTTGTCGCAATGGTACAGCTGGTCCCCGCTAATTCCTTCTTCATCAATCAAGCAGGTTCTGTAAAAAAAACTTTAAATTCTTCCATGTCTTTTTCATTCGCCCAAAGTTTTTCCCCACTTATTTGAAGTTTTCTAATATTGATTTTTCCATTTTTCAAGCCACCCTTCACTAGCTTTAAAGTCAGACTCGTATCCCATTTCCTTACTAAATTGAAAAGCCTTCTCTTTTAAAATGGGCCCTGATACATGCAGTCCTTTTGTCCTACACTGTGTAAACCATAAAAAGAGCGCTTCGTTCACTTTTTCATTTACAGGTGTCTTCATCATTTTTGACTTTTTGATGCCTGAACCTGAAGCCTGAGCACCATTTTTCTAATTTTTCACAGGATTTTTTCCAGTAACTCGCCGTACTAGTTCTCACACCCATCTCACTTGCTATCTTTTTAGCAGTTTCACCCGCATCCAATCGCTTAATTGCGCGAAGCTTTTCCTCGATTGAAAAGCCAGTTTTTTTGTTTTTCAGCCATTTTATAAATAGGAAATCTGAATGTACCTAATCCTACGCCTTACTAAAATACAGTACACTATGTATACACTCTTAAATAAAAACTACATAAACTCGTAAACCAAGCACTTAAAGACACAGTTAAACAAGCCGCAAAAGAAATCGAACGAACTGCCAAACATGACGTATACAACAGAACTGACTACTATTGCTATTTCCGGAGGGGTGAAGCTGTGAGATAGGTTGGCACATTATTTGTTGTGTAGTGACCTTGGCCGCCTCCCCCAGCTCTCGCTTTCTCCGAATTCGTGGAAACAATGTCCTACTGCCCAACTCAAAAACACCATTAGCTACTGCAGTATTTAGTTGAAAATATTCATTTTTGATAAATATATTTATTATTTTTTACTACGCCGGATATCAGAGGTTTCGGATATGAGAGATCCCGGATTAGAGAGGTTTTACTGTACTTTTAATGAAAATTAAAACTGTAACGTTAATATGGTATGTTTTGGAAATATACCAAAATATCCATTGCCATACTTTATCAATTGGGAATTGTATTTCTCATCGGAAGTTGCTTTATCACTTGGCTCTTAGCTTTAACCAGAAGGTTAGGATTTAAATTTTGTTAAATTTGAAACAGACATGTTACCCTTCTTTGTATGTTCAACATTTGTTTGACCACTTTTTATTGTATCAGGGTGGATTATTAAAGCTAGTAAAAGTCCTCATTACTTATTTCTCTAACATTTAAATTTTGTAAGCTATTTTTAAAACAAATGATCACTCAATTTAAACCCTACAGAAATCGTAAGGATGTTGAACTTTTTGGTTTGTACTGCTATTCAAAATCCTCATATAAATTCCAGGGATTTATTCAATTTTGTTTAGAGTATGATAGACTTTTATTCTAATATTAGAGGGTTTTTAATCAAATATTAAGTGTTGCATAGATTTTTATCACTGGCCAGGATGTGCACTGCTCGCTTTAGTTATTTACATTTGTCTTTTTACTCATTTTCTTTTTTTACATAAATTATTGCATCTTGCACTTTGGATATATCTTCTGTTGATTGTTGGAACTCTGCCTCTCATCTGCGTCGGCAAGTGTTGATATTCTTCCTTAGTTTATTTAAATTTACATTAATTGTAGTTTTAAATAAAGCGTTCTTCTAACTAAAGCTGTAGTGTATTGGTGACTACCAACATACCTTCT
>JAGFPH010001526.1:87447-109888 GCA_018207615.1 Philaenus spumarius | reverse complement strand
GTCAATGAGAACCGATCAAGGTCCCCAGAACACATTTTGGGGTGTCATACAAAAATTGTGTACATGTGTTCGCACGATTTTACGTCCGATTCGGTCCAAATATGATACACATATTTTAATAAAAATTTTGAGCCAAAGTTTGGAACCTAAAAAATCTATATTTCATGTATGTAGGCTCTTCCACGTCTTAGGCTCTCATATTACAATAAAGACTATAAATTTATTTATTCCTGCTTCATATATTAATCATTCTTAACACCTATTACAAGTTCTAATACTAGAAAAAAAGAATACCTAATTGTTTGTACAAAGGAAACACTTAAATAAGACCAATAATTTAAGAATCACTTAAATTTGAACCAAAGTATCTTGATTATTTCTTTAATTTTAGGAACTTTAGATGCACACTTCACACGTCTTTTCTTCTTACGGAAGTAACTTATGTAATAACATTCCCCAAATTATATTAAACTTGTACACATTTTCCGTTTCTGCATTTCCAAATTATTTAATTTACAGATTAAATTTATTAAACATCAAAACCACTATACACAAATATAAACACACGCACACATTTACAAAGGCCTCTTGTTTCTATGTTGGCATATCTTAGTCAGATGCGTCTTAATTATATAAATTTTGGCCTTTGTGTTCAATGTTGAATATTTAAGACTGAAATCAGAATAGTCGTGTTTGTTAACTCACATAGTGCTGTAACGACTTACTGTTTCAAAGAGGGGGGAGGGTTTGTCGGTTAATGTATGATTAAAGCTTTTATCCTCAAGGATCTAAAACAAATGTGTAAACTGATTAATTTAATTTTAGTAGACTCAGATGTGTATAATATATATACAATTTCACATAGTAATGCAAACTGCTGTTTGATATTTTGAATCTGTTATGGTGAATCCAACTTTTTTTCAATACTCAAAATGTTAAAAATATTGATGGCTATTGTTAACAAACAAATTGCTTAAACTTACATTTTGACATTATTTAATGGAACTTATTGTTGTAAAAATATTTTATTCTTGTGTATTTTTCCTAATCCCACCCGAATATATAAAAGCATTTTAGATCTCTTTCTGCAACTTGAAACCTATTTGGGCTTTCCATAAATCCCTTTTAAAGAAATACGAACTCGCCCTTTACGCCTGGTGGCCACCGGTTGCGGAGCGGAGTGGAGTTTACTACGCAGCCAAAACTAACCCATTGGTTTGAATGGTAGGTGGCAACTGAAGGTGAACAGAGTTGCCTTGACTACGCAAGGGACAGTAAGGCCTAGCTTCGAATCCAACCAGGTCCGATTATAAAGCTGACTCAGTTTCCCCCTCCACTCAAATTTGTGTACTTTCAACTACCTTCCCCTTATGTCCGACCTTACCGTCTCGAAATTGCCTATTCCCGGAATACTCCTTACGTACGCTTGGGATTTTTAAAGTGTAAAGTTTTATTGTGTAGGATCAAGTTTATAATTTTCATTAATATAACTATTTTTCACACACATAACATGGATTTAGAAAACTTGATATAGCAAGTGAGGATTCATGTTGAATTATATGACCCCTCAATTAAAAAATACGCGTACACAAACACAAAACTGTGGACTGTTTTAGCAGAAAATTGCCTTTAAAATAGGAACTTTCCCTTTTTTAGAATATAAAGTAGTTACGAAGCATGTAAATTCACTTTCAGAATCATCCGACTCAGAACTAAGAAGTAAATACAAACATTTGTTTTTATTTGAATCGACCATCATATTTGGTGTATAGAATGAACTGGATGAAGTAGAGTGAGTTGCACACAGTTTCCTGGGACAAAGTGAATAATTTATTTCTAGGAACGATTTGCTAGTTGGGGTCTAGTGAGATTATTTATTATTTAAAGTTATTAATGTTAATATATGGTATACTCAGCTAAACTCCGCTTCCTATTATCATCTAAAGACAACTCCACTCCGCAACCGGTGCGGTGGCCACCTAGCCTTAGGATTCAGTAAGTCCAAATACGGAACTGATTAGGGCCTTGTAGCTGAAGGGTTATCATACCTGGCTCTAAAGCTTTCGGTTCTTGGTTCGAATTCAGGGTGAGACCATGGATAGTTTTGTAGGAAGAATTCAAATGTTGAGTTTCAAGTGATAACAGCCTGCTAATGCTTTTTGTCTTAACATGTCATTTTTTTGGTTCTGCACCTTAAAAGGAATAAATTAAACCCTTATAGTGTCACTAATTTGTCTGTCTATCAAAGTAAAATTTTTCAGGAACAGATAAAAGTATCAAGTTGAAATTTGACATAAAGCATAAAACCCGCATATAATCAGAAAATGTATTAATACAAATTTGAGCAGGCCAAAGTTGGATACCCTAAAAAATGTATAATTTATGATACTGTTCTATGGGTATATCTTTTTAAAGGAGTTTCTGCATAAATGTCAAAACGTTTTTTTTTTTTGCCAAACTTGCTCCTCTGGCTTGTTACTATTTTTACCTTAATTGTTGATGCATTTTATCTTAATAAGTGCATTGAACTAACTACACTATACACACTAACTACACTTTATTATATGTTAACATGCGATTGATTTTATCGCATTTGACATGATAGGTTGAGGGGTTAGTAGATAAAGACAGCGTACAAGGGTTAACTGTATGCTTATATCTGTTTGTACTATTTAGTATTCTTGTTTGAACTTGATATTTTAAATCTTATATTATTTCATATTAAATTTTTTTTTTCAACAATAAATTATAGTACTATTATATTGTATCAACAATTTCTTCCCATGCCTTCTCAGAATAACAAAAACCTAGATGGAAAATAAAATATAAGGGTGACAGAATTTTAAACATGTTTTTTTGCTTTTTCAAGGTTTTTTTACTGTAGGCTAGTGTGGGCCAGAGTATAATATTCGCCGTTCAGCAAAAACCCACATATAGGTTCAATTTTGATTTTGATAAATCTAAAACAGCAACAAAACCTACTTCTGACACACAATTAACTGGTTTTTATTACTAAGCCCTATTTTAACATTTTGAGGTTAATATTTCCACTAGGGTACACACCTGCATAATTTTGTGTCTAAACACATATTTGATAATATATTCTCGATCGTGGCCAAGCAAATATTTCATCATATTGTTACAAAACTTTAATTTTTCAAGTTTGGCAATAAAATTGCAACCAAAAAATACTTTCTATCGTCTCTTTACACACAAATACTTAGTTTTTATATATAAATATTTGAATATACATATGTTTGTGTGTGTGTGTGTTTTGATGTTCAAATTTTATTCTTTGAGTATTTTTTATTTGATCAAACAAATTAGATTTCCGATTTGTTCCAGTGAAGACTGGGAGCAACGGTTGTTAGGCGGGGGCCAGTGGCAGGTTAAAGGATGGAAGCATCGGAGGGCATCAAGTCTCATGAAGTTGGTCCCTCGTGCGGCCACCTGGAATATGCCCAATAAAGCTGATAATACCAAATAGAATACTTGCTAATGGATGTTAAAAACCTTGATTTTCTGTTTTACTTCTTCCTTTCTATTCTTTTTATATATTTTCTTCGGTTAATTCAAATCAAATATTGAACCAAATATAAAACAAAAATAGTGACTTCTGTTTTAATTTAAAGGGGTTTTTATTTAATTTCAAACTCTAAGTTAAATTTCGAACTGTATAATTAATTTAATTTAAAATCCAGAAAACTTTTGTTCATTGATCCACCAAATACAATTGTTTAGATTACAATACTTCATAATCAAAACTAAACAACACATAGGATTTGTATTTTACGCAGTCAAAAAGTATACGCAATAACACTAATGATGTCCAAGAATACATAGGGTAATCATCTACTGGGTTTTGCTTGCCAAAAACTACTTGTCCAAGCTCTACTTATAGGTTCCACCAAATACAATTGTTTAAGCATGAAATAATTCATAATCGTAACTAAACCACACATAGGATTTGTATTTTACGCAGTCAAAAAGTATACGCAATAACACTAATGATGTCCAAGAATACATAGGGTAATCATCTACTGGGTTTTGCTTGCTAAAAACTATTTGTCCAAGCTCTACTTATAGGTTCCACCAAATACAATTGTTTTAGCATGAAATAATTCATAATCGTAACTAAACCACACATAGGATTTTTATTTTACACAGCCAAAAAGAATACAATAACACTAATGATGTTCAAGACTATATAGGCAATCATCAACTAGTGTTATTTACTAAAAACTATTTGTCCAAGCTCTACTTATAGGTTCCACCAAATACAATTGTTTTAGCATGAAATAATTCATAATCATAACTAAACCACACATAGGATTTTTATTTTATACAGCCAAAAAGAATACAATAACACTAATGATGTTCAAGACTATATAGGCAAATCATCAACTACCAGTAGTTTTATTTACTAAAAACTGTTTGTCCAAGCATTACTTATAGGTTTCACCAAATACAAGTGTTTTAGCATAAAGTATTTCACAATTAATTGTAAATAAAACACATATAGAATTTTTATTTTACACAGCCAAAAATAATACAATAACACTAATGATGTCCAAGATTACATAGGCTAATCATCTACTATGTTTTATTTACTAAAAACTGTTTATCCAAACACCAGTGGCGGCGCGCAGTCATTTTAACTGGGTGGGCTAGTTGTGACCTTGGCCCAAGTTTCCACAGTAAATATTATAGTTTTGAAACATAACAGTAGGAGTAGGTAACAAAATATGACACTAAATAAAAATTAATTTTAATTACAAAATCATTAATTACAAAAACTTTTAAAATCTAATCCTATGCGTACAAGGTACAGCCAATCTTCTATTTATAAAATCATGCTGATAATAGTCCACTGCACTTGTACACAAACACACGCGAATGTCACCAAGGAAGAATGTAACGCACAACACGCAGTCACTGCACGTAGACTGTCTCGGGGCTAAGCCCGAGTGACACTTACATCGAACATATGGGAGCCGGCAGGGAGGGGGAACTGTCTGCGTGACGTCAACCATCCTTGACGCTAAGCTACATGCTGTATCGCCAGGGCTAGTTTGAAAACAGCCCCAGCCGCCTGGTTTCTACTCTCAGTCGCCGTGCAAACATGCTTTTGCTTTACATATTCACGCGCTGTTTTCATATTAATTCAGTGTTTATTTTAATGAACTAATATTTTATTTTTCTGAATTATTGGTGGGGCTCAGCCCCACCTGCCCTTATGGACGCGCCGCCACTGCCAAACACTACTTATGGGTTCCACCGAATACAATTGTTTTAATATAATATATTTCACAATCGTAACTAAAACACAAATGGGATTTTTTATACACAGCCCAAAAAGTATACAATAACACTAATGATGTCCAAGACTATATAGGCTAATCATCTACTGGGTTTTATTTACTAAAAACTGTTTGTCCAAGCACTACTTACAGGTTCTTCCAAATACAATTGTTTTAACATAATATATTTCACAATCATAACTAAAACACAAATGGGATTTTTTTACACAGCCCAAAAAGTATACATTAACACTAATGATGTCCAAGACTATATAGGCTAATGATCTACTGGGTTTTTATTTACTAAAAACTGTTTGTCCAAGCACTACTTACAGGTTCTTCCAAATACAATTGTTTTAACATAATATATTTCACAATCATAACTAAAACACAAATGGGATTTTTTTACACAGCCATAAAGTATACAATAACACTAATGATGTCCAAGACTATATAGGCTAATCATCTACTGGGTTTTATTTACTAAAAACTGTTTGTCCAAGCACTACTTACAGGTTCTTCCAAATACAATTGTTTTAACATAATATATTTCACAATCATAACTAAAACACAAATGGGATTTTTTTACACACCCATAAAGTATACAATAACACTAATGATGTCCAAGACTATATAGGCTAATCATCTACAGATTTTTATTTACTAAAAACTGTTTGTCCAAGCACTACTTACAGTTTCATGGTTTTTGGTATCCAAGTCACTTCGTAAAAGTAAATAATTACAGGAAATTGCTATAAGTATTTTACCTGGTTATTTGTCCATCGTGTGACTTCTTTGAGTTGTCCAACTTACGACGCGTTTCGAGACCGTAATCTCATTATCAAGTATATAATATATTAATCACTATTCAGGTCATCATATACATACAAAAACACAAACACATTAATAACAAAAAGTACACAATACCATCTTATCGTATATGATACACTGAACTAAACTGAACAGTCTACTTTGTATGGTGGTTATTGACCAGTTTTATCTTGATAACCGAGGGCTGTATCATATAAGTCATTGGATTGAAATGACAGCTGACAGTTCACTAGTTCAGTGTATCATAAACGATAAGATGGTGTACACCAACCGGCTTAATCCGTGTCGCACTACAAATTATGTGTTTTTTTTACTTTTTGTTATTAATGTGTTTGTGTTTTTGTGTGTATATGATGACCTGAATAGTAATATATACTTGATAATGAGATTATGGTCTCGAAACATGTCGTAAGTAGGACAACTCAAAGAAGTCACAAGACCGACTAATAACCAGGTAAAATACTTAAAGTAATTTCCTGTATTTTTTTCATACTACTTATAGGTTCCACCAAATACATTTGTTTTAGCATAAAATATTTCACAATCGTAACTAAAATGCAAATGGTATTTTTTTACACGTCCAAAAAGTTAAAAATATATGATAACTCTTCAATGATATCCAAAACTATTTTTTTTAAATTTCCTTTTAAAAAGGTGCAGGTTTTCATCCAGACAATTATGCAAGGAGCTTCTTACCTTAAGCTTATTATCAACAAGGTGTACGTTTTCACCTAGGAATTTATACAAGGAGTTGTTTTTATCTTAGCTTTCATACAAGGAACAGGTTTTACCTATACTTTATTCAGGATCAGCTTTTTACCTAGACATTTATAACAGGGGTATTTTTTCATCTGAGCATTTATTAAGAGTATGTTTTTTTATCTAGGCATTCATACAATTTGTAACGTTTTTACTTAGGCATCCTTAGCATTTTATACATTGTGCAGGTATTCACCTAATAATTTACACAAGGAGCAGGTTTTTACCTAAATATTCATACAATGTGCAGGTTTTCACCTAGGTGTAGGTGTTTTCCTAGGCATCTAGTGCATCTAGATAGTGCAGGTTCCTACCTACATATTCATACAAGGTGCAGGTATGCACCTAGGACCATATACAAGGTGCATGTTTTTTTCCTTACGTATTTAAACAATGTGTAGATTTTCACCTAGGCATTTAAAAATAGTGCAGTGTAGTATCTACATATACATATGAGTTGCAGATTTTCACATCAACATTTATATTGTGTTTAGGTTTCCATTATACATTATAAAATATTTTATCTCATAATTTATAAACTGTACACATTTTTACCTTGACATTCGTATAATATTCAGATTTTTATCTAAACTTTATATATGATTTTTGCCTATGATTTTTATGTATTGTGCAGGTTTCCATCTATGTGTTAATTCATTCTTCAGGTTTTCACCTAAACTTTCATACATCATACCATTTTTTCTTCTGCAACCAAACTATGACTCCTGTGATTGTATTTCTTAATCTTTAATATATTTTTAATTTGTCGGGTTTTGTTTTATTATTACAAATAGTTTGTTTCTTTTCTATTTATAGAGAATGTGCTTAATTTTTGTTGATAAACTATTAACAGAAAGTATGCACATTCTTTTTTTTTTTAGCAGCTTGTACTGCTTCAAAATGTTTAGCACTGATCAGTCCTTAAGATAACCATAAATAAAAAATAGATAGATATGGTGAGTTTAAAAATATTCAATTATATTTTTGTCACTTAACCGATCTCTGTTTGACGTTTGAAAGTTATGTAGAAATTTGTTTAATTTGTAGTTTTCCTTAAACAATGGTGTGCATGCGGGTCATTAGTTGTTGATTAGTGTGTGCTTACTTTATGAATACACTGAAAGACATATAGGTTAGTTTTAACAACTTGCAGTTAATATTTTTCAGGAGCTTTCTTGCTTTATGATTTGTTTACTTTATAACGGTTTGATTATTTGTCTTGTTTTTATTATCTTTTTTTGTAATTAGGTGTTTATTCCATTATTGTTTCTTTAATCAGATTTGTAAACAGAATTTGGTGTACAGTATTTTTAACAATGATTTTTTCATGAAATTGACCATTCGTAACATTTATAAGTAAAATATCAAAATATGTAATAAATATAATTTTACTAATCTAAAGCTAAACGATTTTATATATTGTAAAAATCGTACTGATAAACTATTTTTTAAATATTATCTATTGTCACTTAAGTTCAAACAAATGAAATATAATTATTTAATATCCCAATTTTGTTGTACTAGATAGTAAGAAATTGTTATAGAATTTAATTATATTTGTGCCAAAAATAATTAGTTATAGTTTTGTTTGAGCAAGTCGGTAGCAGGCCTTAACTCCCTATCAATGAAGAATGTTTGTTTCACCGTATATAGCAAACCTTGTGTAAATGTTTATGTCGTGTATATTGTGTTACCTTGTCAATTCTATGCTATCGACAATCACATAATAATTACTGAGCTTGGCTTGGCGAGTATATAGTCTAGTCAAATTATACTCATTTTAGGTGTTATACAGTTTGAAATCCCAAAGTTTTGAAACTTTGCAGTATTGCTTATTAAGGTCTAATAATGAACATATCACAAAAGTCCTAATCGATAGGTGAGAAGGGGGGTGGGGGGACAAAATGTGTGACATTTTTTTGGTTTTTCATAAATGTCTCAGAAAATATAGGTTCTATCAAAAAAGTGTGTCCATAATCAAAAATAAAGATAATTAAATTATCTACAAAAGTGATCCTTATAATTTTTTTCAGTAAAGCCAGTAGTTTACGAGATATTCGGGTTCAAAAATTGAAAAGTTAAATGGAAGTTAGATAAGCTCCTCAAACAACCGTAACTGGATTGATTATATATAATAGTTTATTTACATTAGATATAATTGTACATTTTTTATAATAATTAATTGTATATAGTGATTATATGATTATATTAATTTATTTACTTAAGATGTATTTTTATTATAATAAGTAATCGTATATAATAATATACAGGATGTTTCGTAACTCTTGTCACAAATTTTCTGGGATTGTTTCTAAGTCAAACACCAAATCACTGTTAATTTGTCTAAAATCATTTTGGTTGTCCTACTGTGACCAAAATGCGTTTTTTATTAACAAATTCATATCTAAAAAATTACTTAACGAAATAATAACAAATTTGTATCAACCCTTTGTATTATATTACCTACATGGAAAAAAAGTTATGTTGACTTGACTTAAATATTTTTAAATTGTGGCCGTTTAAAACTTTCAAACGGAAATAACGAAAAAACTAGAGTTTTCATGAAAAAATGTCAAGAATATCTTTTTTTAAGCTTGGTTTTTTGGTTTTTAAAATATCATATATCACAATACTGTACTCTGAATTTGTGTAACTTTTCATAATTAATTAATAAAGAAAATACAGTTTAAAACACGATAAACTTATTGCTAAAATTCTAAAGGCAATATTATGGACACAATATTGTTTATTGCTTTTTTAGAACAATAATAAAGTCAACAAAAACAGAATCAGCTGGTGCCGATTTTTACTAAATCATCACAAACAACAAGACAGACAACAAAACTCGAATCAGCTGATGCTTAAGATCAGCTGATTTGATTAATCAGATAGCAAGATACAGTTTAGTAACTAAGACAACTTTTAAAAATAATTACCAAAAGCATAAGTTCAATAAAAATTTGAGTAAAGAAAAAAATGTTCTGTGTCAAAATAAATGAAACACATTCGATTATATTTATTATTGCAATAAAATATTATTTGTTTTTTTTTTCATTGTTGCGTTGCCGTCCAATCCTGGGACATCAACCCCAAGAGGGGCATGCACTGTTTGGCGATAAAGCCATAAGTCGGTTATTCTCTAACCAATTTCAAAAACTAAAATTCAATCAATATATAATGCTAAAAAAAAGTTATTCTTGATATTTTTCGCGAAAGCGCTAGTTTTTTCATTATTTCCGTTTGAAAGTTTTAAATGGCTGCCATTTAAAAAAATATCTTAGTCAAATCCACATAACTTTTTTCCCATGGAGGTAATACTAATACAAAGGGATGATACAAGTTTGGTATTGTTTCGTTTACTAATATTTTAGATATGAATTTGTTAATAAAACATGCATTTTGGTCAAAGTAGGACAACCAAAATGATGTTAGACAAATGAACACAGATTTGGTGTTTACTTTGAACCCAGGAACAATCCTAGAAAAGTTACCCATCGTGTACATCATTTTATAGGATTACTTATTATAATAAAAATATAATATCTTACGTAAATAAATTAATATAATCATATAATCACTATATACAATTAATTATTATAAAAAATTTATGAGTATATCTAATTTACACGAATATCTCATAAACTACTGGTTCTACTGAAAAATTCTAAAAATCACTTTTGTAGATAATTTAATTCTCTTTATTTTTTATAATGAACACTTTTTTGATAGAACCCATGTTTTACGAGATATTTACGAAAAACCAAAAAACTTCACATATTTTGTGCCCCCCCCCCCCCCCACTCGCCACCTATCGATCAGGACTTTTGATATGATCATTATTAGACCTTCATAAACAATACTACAAAGTTTCAAACTTTGGGATTTCAAACCGTATAATTTCCTAATTTGACTGGGCTAGTAATAATAAGGAACACAAATTCATATACAGTAGAATCCCGCTATTCAGAACTAATTGAGACCGAAAACTGTACGGTTTAGCGGGAATTCGAAATAGGCGGATTTTATTAATAATATCAACGTATCAACTTGTTAAGGCGTAAATTAAGTGCGGGGACATCTGCTAGTGTCAGTTCTATACAGCGTTGATCGGGTCGGAGGAAAGCAAGGTGAACGCTCAATTTGAACTCATATCACACGTAGACGCGGTAAATGCTCTTGACCTCGTCTTAGTGTAGGTTTACACCATCCGTTTTTTTCCTTCCGTTGCGTTACTATTCCGTTTTCTTCTAAAAACAGAAGGAAAGGGATAGGTTGTTCAAACTGTCCGTTTTGTCATCCCGCAATCTGTCAGTTAGTACCGCATCGTCTTGAAAAAAGATGGAGAAAAAAATTAAATTCTTTCAAGATAACGAAAACGGAGAATAAAAATGGATGAAC
Source organism: Philaenus spumarius (assembly GCA_018207615.1). Taxonomy (NCBI): domain Eukaryota; kingdom Metazoa; phylum Arthropoda; class Insecta; order Hemiptera; family Aphrophoridae; genus Philaenus; species Philaenus spumarius. The sequence goes on along the minus strand of JAGFPH010001526.1, from coordinate 98,600 downwards.
GCAATTGGCAGGTGGCAACAACACTACTAGTGCTTAGCTGTTGTTTCTAATCCTTCCTTCTTTCTGAAGGACCCGGCAACCGTTTCACCGGACGTTTGTTGCCGTAGCTTCCTTCCTGTAAAACGGATGGAAAACGTGAATGATACAAAACCAGCTTTCATTAAAAATTGGTTTCAGGCGTTTTCATCAAGTTTAGGCTCTTTGTATGTCTCTATTTAACTTATTTGTATAACAATAAATGTACGTTTTTTCACAAAAGCCTTTTTATTTTATCCTGTTTTTATGTTAAAAAATTGGTATTTTTTTAACTCTGTTCGGAATAGGCGGATTTTCGGAATAGCGGAGTTCGGAATAGCGGGACTCTACTGTATTATAAAATAATACTTTAATTCATTTCTACGACAATGTCGCCTTCCTCAGTGACACATCAGCTGCATACTAGTGATACTCAGGGTAGCTTTATTGAAGAAACTTTAATATTGCTGTAGATGATTCAGTAAGTGGTTTATTGCCGGTAAACATTTTACAATGCAATGGGCAAAATTCAAAACATTACATGTGTACATAAAATTACAAATGTGTACTAAAAATACAAATTGTAACATTTTTAGACATGTTACTTTAAAAAACTAGATTGTAATGCTACATTTGATAGATCACATTGCATACAAACCATTCATTGATTAAAAGGCAATAACCTTGAATCACTTAAAATAAGAGCCTTATTAAATCTGCTTTCAGACATCTATCTAACTGTAAATGGTAGTTGATTAAATCATTTATATTGCTGGTACATAAAACTATTATAAGATTTACTCAAGCTACTGTAAAGAATAACAAGGACTTGTATTACCTATAAGTAAGGTATTTTAATGATATGCTGCATACAAAATATGCTTATTCAAAATTGGTCAACTGTTTTCAAGAAAAAATATAGTTTATGTATAAAAGTAACTCTTTTGATATACTACCGGTAAACATTTCTTAACCCTTCCTGCTCATATGTTGGGAGAGGCCTGACAACTAATAGACCATCAGTAATTGTATGTTGACACTTATCCGACTGGTAAAACACGTGAATACCTGCCAGCATTGAACTTATAATGACTTTTGTATTTACATTCCTACAAACCAGAAACGAAACAACATTTTTGCCGAGAATGCAAAACAATTTATTTCTCTGGCTTAACAACAACTAAAACCCAAATTCAATAAATCATTTGTTTAAAACAATAAAGATGACAATAATTGTCTTTAAATTATAGATTACCTTCAATATTAATTCAAAATAAAATAACACAATGTAATATTTCTTTAAAATAAATATGTATTGTATTATTATAAAATGTATTCAGGTTTCAACAGACCAGTGTGTGTTAGTAATTAGTTTATGTACTTGGTTTCAACTGAAATTCCACTACAGTATTTCCTACCTAAAGAATTCATAAAAATATTATTTCAATCCCAGTGCCCCTAAACACATATTAAAAAAAAAAATAAGTGTAAACATAGGTTGAGTGTCACATCATTTCAAAAGTCTTTTAAAAATAAATATTGTGATTTTAAAAATTTGGCCCTCTTTGCCCTGTTTAAAGGTAGTGGCCCTAAACCTACAATATTTTGGTTTCTGTAGTTTTATTTACTATCACTGATATTTATTCAGTTTTATTCAGTTTACTCAAAGTTTTATCAAATATTTAAGAGATGTAGATTTTCAAGGAAATGAAAAAGCCCACAACTAAAAATTGTTAGATGGCATTATAGGTCAAGTGGGATATTATTTTAAAGGGCTCTTGAAGTTGAGTATGCAAACATTGGTCATATCTCCAACCGTTCCAAAATGACGGACAAAATAAAAAATCAATTTATATAATTCATTATTATGCTTGAAAATAAAAAAAATGTAATTAGTAAATAATGCAGGTTTCCAAAAATGTATACTCTAGATGTTGGCCTATTTTAGGAAGCCTATGCTTAAAAAACATGTTAGGGGATTTATCTGTAAGCGAAATGTTAGAGAATTTGTGCGTAAACAGTTGTCACAGGACTTATATTAAAGATTATTTAGGAAACTGGTGTAAATTTATTTTAGGCCACCTGACCTTTTTTAGGAAACAGAGTAGTGCTGCCAACCAATGCACATTGTAATATTGAATACTGGTACTGTGACTAGAGACTGTAAGTTAAAACTTCAAGCTATTATTTTATGCAAAATTGTGAGGTGTCCTAAGGTAAAATTTAGCCAGGAAACTTATAATTATGAAGCATGTATTTATAAGAAACATGTGTTAGTTATGTTTAAAATCTAATTATGTGCATTAGAGTCATATCAGAGTAAATGTTTAAGAAATGTTGCATGCAGAAAAAATGTTAAGGAATTTATTATTAAAAAGCATGACAGGGAATTTATCCATAAGAAAAAAGTCAGGGTATTGTACTTATCAAAATCGGGGAATCTATGAATAAGAAAAATGTCAAGGCATTTACGCACAAAAAAAAAAAAAAAAAAAAAAATACCAAGGAATTTATGCATAAGAAAAGTCAGGGAATTAATTATATTTAAGAACAATGTCAGGTAATTTACACTCAGGAAAAATACCACAAATTTTTGCATAAGAAAAAAGTCAGAGAATGTGTGTTTAAGAAAAATAACAGGGAATTTATGTTAAAAAAATGTCAGGGAATTTATCCTTAAGAAGATATCAGGGAATTTATGCATACAAATTTCCGGGTCGACTTGATAATTTTTCAGGGATATTTTTGCTAAGATGCTTGCCAGAATAAGGTTGGTCCATACCCAGTTTATGAATAAGAAATTTATGTAAGTTTTAAGCATTGTGTTAATTGAAATAGTAATGATGCATCACATATTTGACCAATGAATACTATAATCCTTTGTGTTCAAATCAGTTATTTTATTAGAAATAATACTCCCATAAACATTAGTAAGCTTTCAAACTAAGATGAACTATTTTATTTTTACTGTAATTTTATATTGTTCAATTATTGAAAAGTGTATTATGTCCAAGGTATTCTTTAAATAAAACTTATAATTATTGTTAAAGTGTTTTTATAATAATTAATATCCTCTAAGGTAATTGCATCGCAATGAGACCTGTTGATGCACTTTTATAGCGAACAGGCTCAAATAGAAATCGAGTTTATTTCCATCTACTACTTAGCCTTTTCAAATACAAACCTGCTACACTCTATGCACTTGACACCATATAATAAATACTCTACTGATGTTGATCTTCTCGTCCTTGTCTGTAACTACATATATTTTTTGTTATAACGGAGGTATATTAGAATTCAAATAGTCAAACTTAATGGAACCAGACCAGTCCGGATTAACTGGAAATAATAATAACAAGTAGATACAACTACTGTACTTTTAAGTGTATAGAATGGTAAACAAAATGTACTGTATAAGCTCACTTAACCTGTTGGCGAGTGTATAAAGCTTATTTCGTGCTATGAAGCATGTTACAAAAGAGTAGGCCTATGCATTTTACCAAAAACAAACCACAAAGCAGTAAGAATTTTTTTTTCTCAAAGTAAAAATATAATTTAAATACAAAAAGGATATTTTACTTTTCAAAGTATGATATTCTTGGCAACATGGATATACACTTAAGGCAATCTAACATATTAAACTCTTGTAGCTTGTTTCTCATCTCTTTGGTATTATAAGGTGGTCTGTAGCATTGTCTTAGAAGCTTCCATTTACGTCCTTGAAGGGTCTTTGTTTCCACCGATAAGATGAGCCACCGTATGTGTGTGTGTGTGTGTTATCCCTAATGGTGAAATTATATAACTCGCTAATAATTATCTAATTATTTTATTCTGAAATGCATTATATGCAAATTCGTCTTGCAGATTGCTTCTCATTATTTATTGCTTGTACATTATTATCACTCCCCATCATCTTGGTCTAATATTCTCACTACAAAGTGAAAAGTCACTATAGACACTCATCTTTATAGAAATAATGGCAGCTCACGTATAGGCACTGTGGGACGGCAGCATCCTTTATTTCCACTTGATATTATTGATATCCTTCTTTATACTTGTACAATATATAATCCTTAAGACTAATGACAGTAGACTTCCCCCAGTTTATGAAAAAGATAGTCTACAAAAATCTGCGTATGGAACGCATTTCACAGTTCCAGCGGCCTGTTTGCCTGTTGTGCGCATACACACATAGGAAGGTAGCACAAGACTGCACTGTCACACACGCAGTGCCGACAATGGTGTACTGGTAGAAGGTAGTTTTTTTACACCATGTGTGGTAATTATATCATTCACAACACTGACATAATTATATAGGTTAGTAAGGTTAGATTTATTTTAATTAAAGATATTTTTGTAAATACGTTGCGCTGGTTAAAATATAGATTATTGGGATATAAGCAAGACAAAAGAGCTTGAAAATTAAAAATGAGTGGAAAACTATTTTTCTGCATAGGCACTTCTTGTACAAATATATTCAATGTGATAATTCAGAAAAATTTAGTTGGATCAATTTAGTTGATAAATTATTATGCTGGAATTCAGTTCTGAAAGACATTCGAGCTTCAATGAAGAAGAACTTGTTGATATTTCATCCAACTCTTCATTAAAATCAAGGTTCAACTCACAATATCTTATCTTGTTTTGGAGTGATGTCAGCAGTGAATAAGCAAGAAAGCTTTATCTGCTCTGCTACCATTTGCAACTTTCTTTTTATATGAAGCTTTGGTGTTTTTATCATTAGCAAAATTCAAAACAGAGTTAATATTGAAAGAAACTTGTCAAGACTAAACAACCACATCCTTCATAGAAAAGCCCAAGTGTGATTTCTTGTTATGTATTGTTATTTTTTCAACTTACTTTTACGATTTGATACAGTATACTAGTTTTTTTTTGTTCATACAAATTATTTTAATTTCAGTTAATTATTGTAACATTAATAGCCTAGTTCTATTTATTTACTTGTTTAGCCTACTAAGACTAAATGATCACTAAAAATGTATGTTGATATTTAAAAATCTGTTTGTTATAACATAAAGTTACCTAATTGAAATTGTACAGTTAGTACATTATGTTAAGTTTTTTTACAATCATAATACAATGCGCTCAACTAAGTGCATAATTATTACACTTACTTAGAAAATCAAGGAAATATTTGTGTACTATATACTTATTACAGTATAACCTTCAACAGTGAAAGTGAGAAAGTGAAGGGGAGCCGCAGTTTTCATTCAGAAGGTAAAGTGAGTCGCTGGCCTAAAAATTAGGGAACCACTAAATAGCTTTAAATTCAGTTTTGACCCCGCTAATTCAAAAAATGAATGCAAATCGTATTTCAATATCATCTTTTTTGGGGCTTTCTTTAGCCATTGTGTTTAAAATTATGTTTTAACATGAGTATTTCATAAAATTGGAGTAAATCGTATTCGAGCATTGTTTTATTTCATAGACTTAAACCATTTTGTTTCAATTTATGTTTTGTCATGGGTATTTCATTAAATTATTGTAAATCGTATTCGAGCATTGTAGACTTGTATCATATTGTTTAAAATTACATTTTAACATGGGTATTTCATAAAATTAGTACAAGTCGTATTTAAGCGTTGTTTTATTTTATAGATTTAACATTTGTATTTCATAAAATCAATGTAAATATCATATTTAAGCATTATTTTATTTCATAGACTAATTGTATTTAAATTTATGTTTTAACATACGTATTTTATAAAATAGTGTAAATCGTATTTGAGCCTTGTTTTAATTCATAGACTTATTGTGTTTAAATTTATGTTTATCATGGGTATTTCGTAAAATTTGTGTAAATCGTATTTGAGCGTTGTTTTGTTTCATAAACTTTCACCATTTTTTTAAAAATTATGTTTACGAAGGGTATTTTGTAAAATTAGAGCAAGTCTAATTTGAGCATTGTTTTATTTTATAGACTTACACCATTTTTTTTAACATGGGTATTTCATAAAATTAGTTTAAATCGTATTTGAGCATTGAGACTTACATTATTTTATTTCGAATGTAAACTATTAGAAACACTGAAGCCCCAACCACAAGTTCGGTTCATAAATAACACTGAAAAACATTTATTGGTAGAGAGTTATTCTAGTTCCCCGATGTACATTTCAATAACCAAGTTACCATCATCGCAAGGTTCTAAATTTAAACTAATGCTAACAAGAATGTTTCTATAAAACTAAATATTCTCCCTTCTTTCCTCAGGTAGATCAACCAATCATAATTAACCACACCAAGGACTTATTTCAAAAAGCAAGGCAGAAGCGGTTAACAGTACTTGTCCCTGTCCTTGAGAATGGCCCGAGGTTACAAAAACATTTTACAAAGACTTCATAAAACTATTACGGAATACCGTTTACAACAACATCTTAAAATTAATTACAAATAACGAATAACAAAGAAGGGCTTATAAAAATGTAAAGTACATATATTCAACGAATAAAATAAAATAAAATAAACAATAAGTGTTATATTTGAATATATATACATATTATTAAAAAAAACTTAATACAAAATTACATCGGCTAATTAATGGAAAGGTTTTACTTAGGTTTCAACTAAGAGAATAAACATGAATTAGGAATAAGACCTTTATCAGCGATGAGAAGTAATTCGCTATCAGATTTAGCACTAAACATACTTTTTCATGGCTACTTCACAATTTATTGGAGGTCACACTCTTAACCAGTTTTACATTTTGTATTCCCAATTCATGGTTCGTTTGAAGGATGTGCTCGGCTATACTACATTTCTTAGGAATATCATATTTGATATAAGCTATATGCTCTTTAAATTTAGTAAAAACTGTTCTTGCCTTACACCATTTTGTTTAAAATTAAGTTTTAACATGGGTATTTCATAAAATTAATTTAAATCGTATCCAGCATTTTTTTATTTTGTAGACTTACCCCGTTGTCGGGAATGCTTATTTGAAGGTTGCTGGACATCCTGTATTTAGTGATGACTTTTTTTTATTTTTAAGTAGGTCTATTCAAATCAGTATTAAAGTTTGACAATATTTCCGTGTGTAAATATTTATTCTCTATTAAAAATTAGCTTTTCAGCCAATATAATTTGATTGATTGACTGCAAAAACTAACACTTTTTTGTGCTTTATTTTTAAGATTGGTCAGGAAAAAAGTAAATTAGTCAAGGAAAGGTTAGTGAATTAGATATAAGGTTAAATCACTAACCAACCTGAATAACAAAATTTGTAGTTATATTTATGAAGATAAATCATGTTACTGAGAATTAAGTGTTTGTGTTGATTATAATTTTTTAACATCGTATTAATTTTCAGACTCATTTAGATTTGAATAACATTTGTTAGTCGCCATTCCGAATATTGATATACCGTATTCAATATTACATTTATTATAAGACTTTTCGTCTACAATTGTCTGTTTCTTTTCGTCATTTAAAACGACGGACGTTTTGGCTACGCAGTCATTCTCAAGTTTCTTTTCAGGTTTCCCTAAGTCATATTACACAAACACTTGTACATAGTTACACATAGTAAAAACACTTACACACCGCCCGTATTGTAAACAAAATTTGTTTTTCACTCATGAGTCATGTCTACATTGAATCAATCAATGTGTGTACTGCAGGTATAGTTGTATTAATCATTGGGAAGGGATGTTTTGTGAAGGGATCTAACAGTGTCCCATAAAGCGTTGGATTTAAAAGTTAACATTTCTTTCAATCACATGCTACTATCTATTTAAATATTTAGTAAATTTCTAACTGTTCCATTGCGTTCATAACGTTTCCATTTTTACACCGATATAGTATTTTGAGAGTATCGTCTATGATGGAGTAACCATGGTCATTCTGTATGATGTACTTGGTAAACTTTGACTCAGTTCTTGTGCTGTTTGTGATTTTTTTAACGGACGGGATATGTTTCTTAAACCTTTTGTGAAAATATCTTCATGTTTGCCCTATATGTATTTTTGGACCATTGCTACATGACAACTAGTACACACCGGGACATCGTGCAATATAGACATGACTTATGAGACAAAAGGTTTTTTTAAATAATACAAGGGTGAATGTGTTTTTTATGTGTAATTGTTTGTGTAACATGACGTTGGGAAACCTGAAGAGAAACTTGAACCCCTGATCAGTCGTATGCTTTGTGAGTGCCCCGGGTATTTTACACCACCTCTGGCGTTGCTCTTCCCTTGGCCCGATTGTTGTTTAAGTCTCGTGTTTGGACAAGCCATAGCCTTTCTATAAAACTGAAAAATTATATATGTTGTTTGACAGTTCATGCCGTTGACTAATATGTACATAGAAATGTTTTATTAATAGTAATAATTTAAAAGTAACTTTAACACTATGTAGAGAAAACAATTGTACCTTAACAATGACTAAATACGACGGATATGAGACTATAGCCCAAACTCAAATCATTTTACACATAAAGGCTTCCTGTCAATTATTTTTAATGTTTTTTTCTTCATTTTGAGCAATCCTAGAGCGTTGTCCGTAATCTTGAAAGTTTATAAATCGAATCTTTGTAAGTTGAAAACTCACTGTGTTGCGATTGTACATAAGAAGATACAATGTATTGTGATTGCCATGTTATAAGATAATTGCAGCAAAGGTTAGAGTGTTATCTGTTCATACTAGCACTGAAATCAAGAAGATCTGTATTCATAAGTATGATTAGAATGTTCTGATTTCAAGAAGGATCCTCCAAAGATACATCTTTCCCAAGAGATGAAAGCCTCTGCTCCTGCCTCTTATAATTACTTGACCTATCAATCTATTAAGCATAAAATACTCTTTAAACACATTCTTTTGGGTATAATTAGTTTAGAAAATAATGTTACAAACATGAAGGAAATAATTTCTTGGTGGTTGGCAACACTTGTGACTTTGATACCAGGCTTTGGTTACAATTTCTACCTACTTATTGATGATTTCATTAACACTATTACCAATTTTGTCTGTTCATCCGTTCAGGAAGGACAAGTGGACTTATTGGAAACTGGACAATTATTTTGGTTTACCATGTAAGTAATCGTTTTGACGAGTACAGAGAAGTTTATACTGAAACATTGATTAAAAAACTTATTTCTGTTGCAAAAGAAATGTTACCATAACATTGTTATTGCAAAAGACAATTTATCAAAAGAGATTTTTTCGGAGTTAGAATGTTCAAACCTAAATATTATGTATAAGACTTACCGGCTACAATATTCTGTTTCTTTTTGTCGTAAAAAACAACAGCAGTTTCGGCTTCTCAGTCCTCAAGTTTCTCTTCAGGTTTCCCACTGATCGTCATATTACACAAACACTTATCCGCCCTTATTATTTAAAAATAACCTTTTGTCTCATAATGTATGTCTACGTTGCATGATGACCCAGTGTGTACTGTTTGAAGGCATAGGACATGTAGCGATTGTCAAAAAATACATATAGGGCAAACAGGAAGATCTTTTCACAATAGGTTTAAGGAACATATCCCGTCCGTTACACAAATCGCAAACAGCATAAGAACTGAGTCAAAATTTGCCAAACACATCATCCAGAATGGCCATGGTTACTCCATCATAGTGATACCCTCAAAATACTACATCGGTGTAAAAATGGAAATGTTAAAAATGAACGCGTTAAAACAGTTAGAAATTTACAAAATCTTTAAAATAGATAATAGCATGTAATTGAACGAAAAGCTAAATTTCAAAATTAACTTACAATTTGAAAATCCTTACAATTTGAAAAATAATTTAGCAAAAAATGTTAGTTAAAAAGAAAAATAATTCAGTACCGTACTTTAACAAATTAAAGTTAAATTACGTTTGTGTTCGTCATGTGACTTCCTTTTTTCCTCCAATGATACGTTTTGGAGATTTACTCCACCTTTAGAACGATATCCTTCTTCCAAGTTAATTGATACATTTTTTAAATGATTTTTTAAATTTTTTGGTTTTTATTATTTAAAAACCTGGTTTTTATTATTTTTTAATGTTTGTAAAACTCCTTGATAGCATCCATACTTTACCTTTTTTACATACATTTAATGGCTTAAAATTAGTTTTGAAATTTGTATAACTATGATTTTCAACTATCAGGTGGTGTGCTTAATTAGATTTATTGCCATCTGTACTCTTTTTCAGTAAATGTTAATTAAATCTTTGATGGAACGCTCTTCCTTTTTTTCCTATGTAGAATAAGTTACATTCATCCAGATTAATTTGTAAACACTAGAGTTATATTTCAACTTGTATGGTTTTTGATTAAGTAATTTGTTGAGGAAAAAGGAAGTCAGACGACAGACAAAAGAAGTAAATTAACTATAATTGTTATTCCTGTGACTTATAATACTTTTAAAACCTTTCTATCAGATTTTACTTAAAATTTTAGTTACTCTAGCAACTTTACTGTTATGGTTGACATTCGATTCAATGGAACAACTGATGTAATTCTAACAATTAAGCCAATTCAAGATAGGATGGAACGAATCTTTAAGGAATAACCGGTTGTACAATAATATAACTAATTATTGCCAGATAATTCTTATTACTTAGACTATTATGATTTTGTTTATTTAGAAACAGTGTTTAGCGAAGTGTACTACATTTATTTTTTAAATTTCTGCATAGCATTATAGCATTTTTACTATACGCTACTCCTACATTTGCACAAATATGAAATAACAAATGCAATAAGTATCAACTATAAAACCACAAATTATTTTTTACCATAAAATTTATCTTAAAAATAAAGGCATTGTTTTTTCCTTACAGTATCTGACAAAAATACACAAACTGAAAATTTGGTAGATATTGCTGATAAAACCAAAACTGTGCATTCAGTCACTCCACTTTGAATGTTATTCAGTTTAGTTAGACATTTGACAAGCCAAGTGAAAAGGCATATTTGTGCAAGTGTAAAAACCAAATATGAAACTTTTGTTTTTTTGCACATTTCTAATGTATGTCACCAACAATAGACTTTGGCACTCCATAACGGTGGATGCTGTTAGACAGTGATAGCTATCTGTATTCCTTTAACTAACCTGAGTGTGCATCCCATGAAATAAATTGATTCACCCTCACCTTATTGCGACAAAGCTTCTTCACATAATCAGCAATCTC
>JAGFPH010001526.1:61107-75185 GCA_018207615.1 Philaenus spumarius | reverse complement strand
TCATGCTTGACCGTCTGTCACTTTGCATTATATTTTACCTTTAAAAAACAACTGTAAATTAAGAAAGTAAACATTAATAGAAATTAAACTTGCTACAATACCAGACTTTTCCTCTTCTTTCATTACAAATACCCATCAATCCATTGACTTTTGAAATAATGCCTGAACATCTGTTTTTAGCGGTATGCTTTTTTTAAACGTTTTAGGATCTTAGTCAATTATGTTTTAGATGACATTTCAACTTTTGTTGATGTTTTGACCACATTAAAATGTTTTTTCTCAATGTCTTGACGCTTTGTCTGTCAACTGTACTGTACTCAATGTACTGTGCACTGGGTCTATTAGTAGGGCGAAAAATCATATAAGTGTCCATTTATTAAAATTATAAGCTTTACGTATTCAAAAGAATGTTGGATAGCCAAAGAAAGTATTTTACGATTATTGTTTCTCGATCTATAATCTTAAAACATTTGAAATAAATAAAGATGTATAATATCCACAATTAATTTAATCGAAGTAGCACTGTGCATAAAACTTTTAAAAGTCCTGTAAAATATTTAAAGAGTGAATACCATTAGCAAAAACACCAAGGCAATCTTCTGTGAAAAAAGATATTGTTACTTTGTTTTTTAACAAAATTTCCAATCAAATGGCAACATTGTAAATGCTATTTAATTCAACACAAACTTGTAAAATATGCTGCCAGACTGCTAAGAGCCTGTAATAGACTTGTTACGTTTTGTTTTATGTCTCCAATTCTTGAATTCGTTATCAAATTACTTTCGGATAAATAGTCTTCAAGCAGTAAGGGTCTTTAATTACTAAAAATAATATTTTACAATAACGCAGTTAGTTGTTTGAAAATGCTTAATCTAGAAGTTTGTGATGACAAAGAAATTATCAAATGTCTTCTCCTTTTGTCATTGTTAGTGATCCTCGGGCAATATAAAATTTTCAGAAAATGCACAAAAATCACTGAAATGTACGGCTGAAATAATTTTACTAGCCAACTATAATGATTTAGGAATTTACAATACCTCAAAGTCAAATTTTATGTAATAGTTGAAAAACTTTGAGTTTTTAAATTTAAGAAAATTATCAACAGGTTTGCTCAAACAGTGTAATACAATTATTGCAAGAACCTTTAGGAATACAACAAAGCAAAGTAATTTTGTAATTCTATGGACGATTTATTAAAGCTCTATAAAAACAGCCTTTTTGGTTTATGTTTATCGAGGGGCCTACAGCTATACCCTGGCGATTTTAAGAGACCCTCCCAAAATGCTTTTCGGTTAAATTAACTTTCAACATTGCTTAGTATATTTTTTTTAAACCAGCTTTTAACAAGTAATTAATATTATATTCTTACAGAAATTTGATAATTCATTTACCTGTTTTTCCCTCAACTTACCAGACCGACTCGCGACATACTTTGAAATTATTTTACTCAACATTTGCATTACATTAAATTATATTATCCAACTAAAATTTTTAGTAACATTAATTATATTATACCTCTCCTACCCTACACCTCGTTTCCTTACTTCACCCCCACGGATGACAAACAGAGTACGACTATATTATTATACAGTATTGTCCCAATACAATAAGATTTGATTTAAAATATGGTAACCATTTTGTTTAGTAATTGAATATGAAACATTTCCTCGGTACATAGTGCTGAACAATTAGAGGAAACATGTTACCTTTAGTATTTAGATTCCCCGAGTTTAGTTAACTGAACATACACCATAATTTCTATAATCAGTAGCATCCCTCAATTCTAAAATTCAAGTTATAGATTTTACCAGAAAACTAGATTCACTTGAGTATAAAATAAAGATTATCATAAATAACATTCGATTTAAAAAATAATTTTTGTAATTTATTTTAATCCCAAATTACCCCATTTGTTAACTTAAAAAGCTACTTTTTTAGACTTTTAACATAGGCTACTACTGGAGGCTACTACTATGTTATCATGAAAAAAATGCTTGCGCTATGGCAAGCTGGAGCATAGAAAAACCTCTCAGTTTTTGCATTATTTGGGCTCAATAATATGAAAAAAAATTCCTGACTTTTCTACAAGTTCCTGACTATTTTTCCTTTCTCTGGCCAAAGGAACTCTGTACTAATGATTTTAAATAAAATTGGTCCATTTCTTGGATAAAAGTACAAAATTGGTAATCAAATTTGTTATAAATTAAATATAAATAATATGCTTTATTTAAATTATGATTAATCCTACCTTAGGAATATTATAAAGTATAGAATTATTTGGAGAGGCACTGGACAAAACCGTTACCCCACTGCTGTTACTTCATTAGTGTTAAGCTAACCTAACCTAAACAATGACACCCTAGTCGAATTGACTCTTATTTGTAATTACTTCAAACTAATTTCAATATAAAGAACCCGTATTAATTGCATATTATTGGTGTTCAGAGGTCGGCCGCATCAATATTGCCCGCACTTTAACGATACTACATTTCTCAAAGCCTTAATTCAATGTTTTCACTGAGAGTTGTTGGCATAACTCTATGAAATTGGAAAATCCTGTGCTAGTCCAGAATTTTCCATAAATTTTAATCAACTGGTCTAAAACATTTGGAATACATCAAAAATTTACAACACGGAAGTTGTATATATTCGTTTTGAAGTTGTATAAATTCGTTTTGTTGTTTGCATATATTAGTTCATTTTACATGCTTCAAAATGAATATGTAGTTAAAGCTAACTGAAACTAAACTTGAATGATTGTGGTAATAGCAAAATCCTACTCAGGCATGATTGTTAAAGGAAGAAAAACATGTCTACTTTCGATCTCCTAATTTATTGGTTTCTATTTATTTATTGATAACTTGACACAAAAATATTATACGATTCTTATTGCTTTATCTGTATGTTCATTAAGCATAGATTTAAAATATGTAAAGAATAATTATATAAAATAACATTTAATGGATTAGGTTATTTATATTATATTTAGCAATAGAATCTAGTCTAGCAAGGAATATATAAAGTTTGTTTGATTTTATACTCCCATATCTTGCGAATTCAGATCAGTTTAGTTGTTACAGAATTATCAAAGTATTTTATGTTTTTACTTAGCAGCAGTATCTAAACTTACTATTTTAACTTCTCTTTAACTGTTATTGCAATACAGTACTTAATCACTTAAAGTATAAGCTTAGTCTCATATATTTAAGGTTTTCCATATGTTACGTAATTATAATCTCGGGTAGTGTCAAACATCATTCTAATTCTATACATATATAATAATACTTGCCTGATGCAAAACATGATGGAATAAAACGTCTCCTTAAGACATAAATTGGAAGCATTGTTTCAATAAATTTTATCACAATAAATTTAAATTGTTATCCTTAAAATTCGTACAATTTATTCTAATTTATTTCCTTACATTGTTATTTTACTGCACACATACATTATGAACGTTTCAACTGATTTGGTGAAGTTTAGTATTGTTAGATTCAACTTATCTACAAGAGCTAACGGTATTTCTACAGTGACATAAAAATCGTAGGGCGACTACGAATGCAACATTTTATTTAATGTTGCAATGTATTACATTCTCTATTGAAATTGGTGGCTTTGTATCTAAGGGAAACTGCCTCTAAATCTCAAGGCCATTGATTCGAATACAAATGAAGACCAAGAATGTTTGTTTGGTTGATCAGGTGATGACAACCCATCAGTGATTTTTACCTTAAAACCACAAGAGCAACTTCTAATATCCAAAATATGAGTGTTAGGATATAAATTATCCTTGCGCAAAAGTTAATGGCATGTATTTTAAAGAAAATCAATATCATAATCATGGAGACATTCAAATGGTACCTAGGTGGAGAAGACATGTAAAATTGTTGTTGGAGTCACAGTCAGTGGAGACCAAGGATGAGGCGGTCCATCCTGGTTACTAGAGGTTAATAATTATACTTAAGTTCAAAATTGTTGTATGGAGAGTAAACCTATAGTTACAACGCAAACTCTAGAAAAAGTGGCTTTCTAAACATTTGATCATGTATTTTCAATAGTATGAAAATTTCAAATATTTGTTCATACTTTGTGGCACAAATAAAAGACAATCTAAAGAGATGTCTAAGAAAAATGTAACTCGTTCAAACCATATTGAACAAGCGTGCTTTTTCCATAATGAACGACTATTTCTCAGGGAATAGATGACTTCCTTCCCCTCTAACTTGGTAAGTTGTAGCTGAAAGTTGTTCAAGGAATAGTGTTGCCTGTTAACTTACAGATTTTAGGGCAACATTTTTAGCTCACTGGGTATGTGATATTTTCTCTGAGCATATATGCTAATCATACTCTGAATATTTACGGAGTGCATTCTTTTGGAAATAACAACAATTGTGAGATTTTTAGCATATTAGAGAGAGTTTACAAAAGTTTTTAAGGAATACTCAAATATAGATTACCTTAGGCCTAAGGGTACTACGGAAATAAATCAGAAGTTTTTTTACAAAACTTGTGTTTTGAATTCTAATTATTCCATGCAATGCAATTATTTCATGTAGGCTACAAATGGAAATTTATTTAAATATATTAAAAATAAGATCACATTTTATTTGACTCTAAAACTTGTGGTGCCCGGTTCGAAACTGGCTGAAGATCATGGACGATTGTGTAGCAGGAATTTTATAAGTTGATTTTCAACCCTTCAGTGCATTTTGCCTAAAAACAGAAAATCTTCAACAGTTGTTTGTATGTAGCTAGCACTGACACCCAGATGTCATGTCCTACAGTAGGAATGGCAATCCTATGATACATTTTGATGGAAGGCGCTTTAGAAAAACCTATCTTAATTGATTTCAAATTAAAACTCGATATAGTTTGGTGATGTCAGTAATATATTCCAAAAGTGAATTTGATAAATATTCTTAACTTTATTGTTAGCAACTGTTTTTTTTTTAAATGAACGTTGTAAAGGTGGTTGTGTGAAATTGTTTAGGTTCACAATCAATAATCCAGTTAAAATAAATCCAAACTTCAGGAAAATTTGCATTATGCTGTAAATTTGTATAAATCATACTTGAGCTAAAAAATATATTCAAGGTCAAGACAAACGGTTTTTTGTGAATATCTATTAAGTGGACAGTGTTATCGTAAAAATAGTTCTTATAAATTTTGTAGATTATACAATTTTCTAAATAAAAGATTGTTATACTTTTTTCATTTGAAAGATTGTTCTTGAGATATCAAAAATAATAAATAAGTTGCCTGTATTTGTCATCGGTTGAATATAAATTAGATATCCAAGTATTAATTTGTATAAAAATGTTCACATCATGAAATACATACGAACTATAAAATTTATAAGTTTGTACCTAATTTTGTTATCTCGTATAACTTTAAGTTATCTGCCTGGTACTCTATTGAATGAACACAGATTGTACATAATGATTATTAACTATGAATACTCTTATGTACTTCATGAGTTTGATGCTAAATACATTAACGTTTAACAAACTCAAGTCAGGTTATTCTTAAACCTGTAATACTTTATACAGTGCACCTTGGCTAAGATTGGTTAGTAAATGATCAATCTTAAATAAACCATAAAAATTAACATAAGCGGAATGGGTTCAAGTAAAATAGCAACATTAAGAATTAAAACGATTTATTTAAAAAATTTACAGTTAAACATTTTTTTTACCAACTGTCAACAATAAATAAAACAAAGAATATATTATGCTACAATTTCAATGACACCTTTACTATTTAGGTGATGCCCATCATAGCCCGTATTTTTAGAAGTATTGTTTGGACATTTGCCATCATTTTTGTATAGAGAAAATAATTTACAACGTTTCGAGAGTACAAATCAACAATTTTTGTCAAGTGAAAAACAGACATATAAACTAAACAGAACTAAAAGTTAGGTTTATGTTTTCTGTTTAGTTTATATAATATGTTTAGCTTCAGTTATCACTTCATAATGAGAGTTGGTTTATACTCTCATAACGTAGTATATTATTTTCTTTATACATAAATTATGGCAAAAGTCCAAACAAATAATTGAAAAAAAATATTTCCAAACCAGCATTCATAACAACTAAATCTAGCATACAACAAATTACTAGAATTTACTTTGGTTCATCATCAAACAAAAGTAAAATTTAACAAATAGTTTTAAAATAGAAGTTAAATACTAAAAAAAATCAAGAAATCCATCTAGATAACCAAAACGAAATGCTGTTTAATACGGCAGACCAAAATCTGGCATACAAAAAAATGACGGGAAACCTACTTTGGTGGTCCCTTAACAAATAAAAAAATTCCATTTTATTTTATGTTGAAAATAAGTACTATACCATGGAAGTTAAAAAGTGTTAAATTTTAAGAAATTCATTTGACTAACAAAAACAAAATGCTGTAAAATGAATTAACTCTATTTTACAGCATTCCAATAAATTGTTTGGTCCAACAACAGTAACTCCCTATTTTGTCTGAACCAGAATTAATATCAAGAAAGAAATAAGGCTGAACAAAATCTGGCATACACCAAAAAGACAAAAATAAGAGTACTTTGGTCCCTTAACAAATAAAAAATTAGATTTTATGTTGAAAATAAAATGGAAGTTAAAAAGTGGTCAAATTTAAAGAAATTCATTTGACTAACAAAAACAAAATGCTGTTAACCGAGGTTCTACTTAAACAAATAAAAGAGCACTGTGACGACAAAATCACAAAACAAGGAGCAAAACACTATAACTAAACAACTAAATTGTTTTAACACTACTCCCCTATGAGTAGTAGGGTTTTAACACTATGGTCTGAGGATGATGACCATGTCATCGAAATGTACATAAGGGTAAGGTATTAAACTTAACTTACAATTTAGTTGTTTAGTTATAGTGTTTTGCTCCTTGTTTTGTGGTTCGGGTTTTATTTTAATCAGTGAGGTTCTACTGTAGCTCTATTTCACAGCATTCCAATAAATTGTTTGGTTCAACAACCGTAACTTCCAATTTTGTTCAAACCAGCACAAGAACAAATACAGCATACCAAAATCTGGCATACAACAAAATTACCAGAAATTTGGTCCAACAAGAGTAATTTAACACAACTGATAACACTTTCTATAACTCTTTTAACAAATCATTTATAATTTTACCCAAGCCTGGCTTGTTCTTAATAGATGAAAGACAGTAGCATTCAAGCCTCCCAGGTTAACACCAAATTGTTTTTTCAGTTTCCATAGTAAATTTGTGTGTGAAGAAACCTACAACAAAACATTAAAAAAAAACAATAACAACAACCTTGAGACAGTTCAATAATATGTCACGATAATTATACCTAATGGGCTAGCTCATCAGATTCTAGCATACTTAGATATTTAGAGAAATTACACAAAATAAAGATAAATCTTTGGGAACTTAAATTTAGGAACTACAGCGCTATTATTCACTAGGGCACTAGTGACTTTTGACAGGTTTTACTTTACTAGCTGCTAGTTGAGTAGTGACTTTCAAACTAGCGTCGTAGAAATGAACAACAAGAAACTAGTTGAACTACATTGCTAGTATTTACTGGGGCTAGTGACTTTGGACATGTTTTAATTTATTAGCTACTAGTTGAGTAGTGACTTGCAAACTAGCTACGAGGGAATGAAAAACAAGCAGCTACTTGAACTAAAGCGTTAGTATTCATTGAGGCTAGCGACTTTGAACCATCAATATAGACAACTATGGATTGCGCGCGCTGTATGTGATGCGTGAGAAGAGACGCGGTCCGTCTCCCCCACCACTTTCCAGGCAACCACGTGCTCTGCCTTATAGCCGTGTAGCGGAACTGCCATTGTCTGACAAAGTTCCTTAGCTGCTTTGGTTATATTATTATGTTAAATCAGTTAAATGAGTGCTTAGAATACTTAAAGAATTTAACTATAGAAAATGTTTTTATTTTACGGCATCCCAAAATAACCTTTGCCCTTGGATTCATGACAAATATATATTCACTCGTAATTTTGATCAGTAGATTATTAGACGAC
Organism: Philaenus spumarius; assembly: GCA_018207615.1. Classification (NCBI taxonomy): domain Eukaryota; kingdom Metazoa; phylum Arthropoda; class Insecta; order Hemiptera; family Aphrophoridae; genus Philaenus; species Philaenus spumarius. The sequence goes on along the minus strand of JAGFPH010001526.1, from coordinate 67,153 downwards.
TTACATTTTAAGTACATCTTAACTTATAAGTTTTCTCAAGACCATTTGGAGTTGTTATTTTCTTGCATAAGATCTAAGGGAGGACATAACTACAATCCAAATGTAAAACAATTCCAACTGGCCTTGAGAAAACTTATGTTTAGGAATAGTGTGCAATCATCAAATAAATAAGGGAAACTGTTTGCAATATAACAGTGTTATACAAAGTTCTATTATGAGCTTCGCTGAGGCAGATGAAGATGTTGACCTAAATATTAAGGAAAGTGAAAAACAAGAAATTAGCAACTTACAAAGCATGGTGATTGCAGGATCTTACTACAAAGATAACATATTATATTGTATATGTGCTGTTTTATTGTAAGGATATTAGCTACTACAATAAAGTGTGAGGAATGTTTACAGTTATTGACAGCTGATGAATGCAATTTAAGTAGCTACACACATTTCACTGACTTCGTTTCCAGAAGAAAGTTAGTTCGAGCCCTCAGATGTGCTGTATGTTGTTAAGATTATGAACAACAAATATAGTTTAAACACAAAATATGCAAGAAGTACACTTAACACTTACAAAACCATTTTGGAAGCTTGTAGAACATTAACAGGAAATGTTTTTAAATGCCACATATCTAACATGGACTTTGGGGAACATACCAACGAAATGAAATTAATAAAATCAATAGGTAGTTTGTTCTTTAAAATTATTTGTTTTAGCAGGGCAAAAGAAGAATTATTAGCAGCTGTACGTTCAAAAGTTGGTATTTGACAAAAGTTTAAAAAAATTGTTTTGTTTAGAAATGTTTAAGAATGTCTGTTTATAGGGCATTTTTCCTGAGTTTAGGTAAACAAAATAAAGTTTCATAAGATACTCTTGTTGTTTACTTTTTCCTGTTTTTTCATGCTTTAGTTATAGCCAAATTGTTCGAAAAACACCTGTTTTATATAAAGGGGGTTTAATTAAAATGGCTATTGTTTCGCCAAAAACTAAACTAATTCAACCTACAAAATAACAGTACATGCTGTTAAATATATGAAATGCATGTAAAAACAATGCGATCACAGGAGATGTTTGTGCTCTTTAACACAACAACATTGTATTAAATTACGGCGCGGCAGAAGTGCCTGGAAAGTGGTGGGGGAAACTGTCTGAGACCGAATCGCACGGCTGTTACACAGAGCGCTATCCATAGTTATCTATATCGATGCTTTGAACATGTTTTAATTTACTAGCTGCGCTAGTTTAGTAGTGAATTGTAAACTAGCATTGTGGGAATGAACAACAATCAGCTAGTTGAACTATAGTGCTAGTATTCACTGGAGATAGTGACTTTGGTGATGTTTTACTTTACTAGGTGCTAGTTGTAGAGAGGAGGTTACATAATCGACTAGCGTTAATGTATCAGCACACCAAGGCTCTGTGTGAACCCTTAAAAATATGCTAGTTGTCTGTGGCTTTCACTTGTAATTTAACTAAACAGTAATAAATTAATAATAATAATATTACCTTGTAGGTCCGTCATGTGACTTCTTGTCGTGTATTTATTACGACATGTTTCGGAGCCGAAACTCCATTTTCAAGTTCTAATCACTCCGAAGAGATCGTCGCACATTAAAATAAATAAAACATAATATCACATTATCCTTCCATACAACCAATAAATTATCAAAATTGCTTAGGCGTAAAACCAACACCTCAACTGAAAAAATGTCCGGAGTTTATAAAATCAATTGCCAGGATTGTAGTAAACATTACATAGGTCAGACAGGGAGAGCGTTCATCGAACGTTACAAGGAACATTTTCCCAACAATAAGTTCAGCATTAGCAATACCAATTACACTAGTCACCTTGCCGAAAATAAACATAGCCCAGGTGACTTCCACGCTTCGGTAGAAACCCTACACATTTGAGGCAAAGGTAGACTAATGAATGCTAATGAAGAGTACAAAATTTATAAAGCATTCAAAAATAAACCTGACGATATCTTAAATGACCAACTTTCATTTCACTCCCACCATTTATATGATACAGCCATCACATATTTACAGAAGACAAACAGAGATAACCATCGTTAGATCCCTGAACGCAATACCAGCAGTATTCAACCGACAATGATAGGTTGCGCACCTAGTGTTATGACAAGCGCGATATTGTGTTTATGTGTTGGTGTGATGTGTATGTGTGTATATGTTTTATTTATTTTAATGTGCGACGATCTCTTCGGAGTGATTAGAACTTGAAAATGAAGTTTCGGCTCCGAAACATGTCGTAGTAAATACACAACAAGAGGTCACGTGATGGACCTAACAAGGTGATATTATTATTATTAATTATAATAGTGACTTGGTACCACAAACATGCTAATCAAAGTAATAAATTATATAAGTGTAACTTCATGCTACCATTATATCACTATCAATTGTATTAATTCCAATAGATTACCTCTTTGTATCAGTCAAGAACATTTCATGGTTCTCAATATCTGTCACTCATATTACTTCAATGAGGAACAATAAAGTTCAATCTCTCATCTACTTTAAATTAATTATTGCAATATACCGGCATGCATTTTCTCTCTAGTAAATGCCATCTATAATAGTAAAACTCAATATCTTTATAAAAATAGAACTCACTACTTCAAAAGATCTTCTGTCATGGGTCAGGAGAACAGCACGGCCAACAGTCGGTCGTACAACTCGTCCCAGTTCAAGTAAGGCTCTGTGATACAATGACTTGTTGTTTCTCTTTTGCCCACTTCGTTTTCCAAATGGCTAAAACCGTATGAAAATATTTACTTCAAACTTATTAATTATCGAAGCATAGTAGTAGTTTACATTTCTGAAGTTGCCACAAAGAAAGTACTTTCAAAATACCAAATTCAAGGGAGACATTGCGAACAACTTTGCTCTAACAAAAGGAAATCTAAGTAAATCTAAAAGTCATTCGTTAAAAATTATTCCAAAAAATAAACATAAAATTTTAGTTGAGGGAGATGGTCACAATCGCAGTATTGCCAAAGTTTTAAGCAATATATTGGTAAACTATCATATAGTTGGATATGTCTATCCTGGTGCCTCCATAGAGACTGTGGTGTCAAGGGTGAATAAATTGTCAATGAGTTTACAATAAACGACTACGTCATTGTTTTCGGAGGTGCAAATGATGTTGTGATGGGAAAGAACTATAATACAATAATTGAGAGGGCTTTGTATAGTTTATTACCTTTGTCCAGGAAAACTAATATTATAGTTAACACTATTCCGGTGCCAAAAAATACTCTCCTGAAGAAACATCTAGTGGAGTATGCAAATCAATTTTTGCATTCTCACATAAATCAAATAGAGAACAAGAATGCAAAAAAACATTTTGATAAATTTCATTAACGAATGTTTGTCATCTTCACATTTCATCCCTAAAGGTCGGCGCACACCAAACCAGTCTTCGACGAGACGGTCTTCAACGAGACGGTCTTCAACGAGACGGTTTTTGACTGTTGTCTTGTGCTGACGCACACCGCATGAAACCGAACAGAGGGTCGAAGAGGGGGGAGGGACGATTTGATTCTGAGAATATTACGTCTTTAAAGAGTGTTTGCTTACTTTTCAAAAGCTATTCCTATCCAGTATCTCTGTTTCCTTCAAAGTGAACAAACAATATGTCTTCCGACTCGGAAGAAGAGTTTTGTGCTATCACAATATGGCAAAGTATATTTGGTGACAGTTTAAGAAGTTATTGGGTTCATCCTGTAAATGAAGTTAGGTCCACGGAGAACACGTTAGTTAAATTCATTAGGGAAATGAGAAAGTATGAGGATAGATGCAGAAATTACACACGAATGACACCGCGTACGCTCGATTTCCTATTGAACTTAATTGAACACCGGATAAAAAGACAGGATACCAACTACAGGAAAGCTGTAACTCCGGGGGAAAAACTTTTTGTTACATTGGTAAGAAAATTAAAATTAACCAATTTTTCTTTTTTAATACTACATTTATTTGTTACTTAAAAAACACCAACACCTTAAAATTAACAATTAAACTTAAACACTATCTATAAAAAAAACCTAACACCGTCAAATTACCAATTAAAATTAATCACTGTTCTGAAAAAACACATTTTTTGTAATAAAAATTAAAAAGCTGAAATTAACATTTAAAATTTAACATCTTCCCATTCCTTGTCCACTGCTCCTCGATTTTTATGGTCCGATAGCTTGTAGATATAAATTACCGGCCTCTTTTCCACAGCAGAAATTAATCTTTCCGGGTCGCATGACATCTTTGAAAATAAATTTGCTTAATTAATAATAATACAGGTATTCCTCGTGTCTTCACCACAGATAACACTACAAAAAATTAAATACATTTAAAAAAATTAAAATGAGTTAAAAAAGTTGGTTAATATTACTAAAATATATGTTTAAAACACCTACCGTGGCAAAGTTGTCGAAGATGAGACGAGGTAGTAAGGTCGGCTTAGTTGTCGAGTCGAAAACATACTGTCTGAAGCAGCTTTGGTGTGCGACGATCCCCTCTACCACAACGCTTTTCACGGCAACCTAGTCGAGCCCCGACGAACTGTCTCGTCGGAGACTGTTTGTCGACTCCGGTGTGCGCCCTACCTAACAATCACATAAATTCAAGGGGCAAAGCAGCAATTTGTGACAGGTTGGTTGAATTGGTTGGATATAAAAGTGATCAGACTAATGGATGTAATATTCCTTTAAATGGAAACGAGAAACCTACTTTTTTGCAAAAATGGCTGATGATGAAAAAAACCAAGAATATTGAAGATGTTGAAATTCGTATAGAAAACAAGGAATCTCCTAAAGCTACCTTTCTCGATAGATGGCTGTTGAAGAACAGACGTAAAAATATAATCAATCAAGAAGATCCCAGTAGATGTGTTGTTCAAGTTAATACCGGACAAGATGAACCTCCAAAACCAAAATATACTTTTTTAGATCTATGGGTAAAGAGACTCCAAAAATAAATAACGTTTGTATGTCGGATTCTAGGTTAAGTGTTTTTCATATTAATATACAGGGAATGGGAAACAAAATTAATGAACTTGATGCATATTTTGAAGAGGAAAAATTCAATGTGGTCTGCATCAGTGAACACTGGTTGAAGGGTGATCTAATCCAAAGTGTAAAAATGTGTAATTATAAACTGGCAAACTATTATAGTAGAACCATCCATGGTCACGGAGGAGTTTGCATATTTGTTTCTAGCAAACTAAAGTATGAAAAATTGGAACTTAATATCGAAGCCAAAGAAATGGACTTTGAATACACTGCAATGAAACTGAATGAACTAAAATTAATAATAATTGCGGTTTATCGAACTCTGGCAAGTGATCTTAATTATTTTTGTGAACAGATCGTTGAATTTCAAGAAATATAAAATGATTATTTGTGGTGACATAAACCTTGACATAAGATTTAATAATATTAAGGGTAATCAGCTTAAGAATCTTCTTCAAACTTTTGGATTTTGTTGTACTATTGAGGAGCCAACTAGAAAACATTCTTGCCTAGATAATATAATAACCAACCTGCCAGAGAGTTGTTATGTGGTAGGAGTTACGGAACCTGCTTTATCTGATCATAAAGCAGTATATATTAACCTGTTACACTTTAGTGGTTCTCTTGATACTAACCCTGTCAAAAAATTATCTCATAAGGTCGTGTATAGGCAAAACATAACAGAAATGGGAATGGTTAGGTTAAAAACTATATTAAGACAAACGGACTGGAATTCTATCCCTTTCAAACTTGATTCCACTAAAGGTCAACTAGGTCTGTTTAACGCCTTTTTTTATTGGTTTTTGAGTGTTTTCAATGATTGTTTTCCTCACAGAAGAATCACTGTATCTAATGTCAGAAATACTGGTAGAGAACATAAAATAGTATGGTTTAATAAAAAAAACTCTCAATTATGAAAGCCAGATTAATGTGTCTGTATGATAATTATTGTAGCTCAAAGTGTGAAATGAATAAGAGAGTATATATTAATTATAAAAAGGTATACAAAAAAACTATATTA